>JAPYYT010001471.1:0-38763 GCA_030522565.1 Ceratosolen corneri | reverse complement strand
CTCCCCTTCCCTCCCCTCCACCCGCCCCGTACTCCCGAACGCTCCCACGCACACACGTGTGCGTGAACGCGCCCATGTCGGGCCAACATCCACGCTTTTTATTATGCCCAAGTTCATCGAAATTATTGCGTTCGCATCGAGGATGAAAGAAAATCTTCAATATTGGGACTTGGTAAAGATTTTTGCGCGAGTGTTGGATGTGCATATTTATATTAATCGTTGTTAAACAATATTAGTAAAATCTCAGCAACACCGGCCTATTATTGTTAATGTAATGCGTACAATAAATTATAAAACAATAAAGTAGTTCGTTAAAAATTTCATATTGTTATTATTTAACGTATGCTTATAATGCTCGACGTGCCATAATATAAATGATACTCTCATTAATTATAATGAATTTTCATTTAATATTATTGGTTTTAGCATTAATTATTTGCCTATTAAAATGAATTATTACTGGATATTTTAATAGAAGAGGGGCGGTTGGAAATTTTAGGATTAGGATAAATGAGCATTTACAATATTTGCCCAAACGATGTGAACAATACACGATTGTTTGATTCAATGCCCATCACAACTAATATTGCATTGAGCGCCCCCACCCCCCACCCCCTCTAGCTTATTGTTATTTCAATTCCAGTATAAAATGCATTAAAAGCGAATCAGTGTGCTCTGAATTTTACTTGACTTGATGTCTAATTAGCGGCGGGCTCCTGTAATATGAATATTTCATCGATTAACCAATTGCAAATGCAGGGGCAATAATTTCAAATGAAATGCTTATTATAATCTTACGATTATTCGACTTTAAATGAGTTTACTTCTCGCCGTCCGCCAAGTAAAATTAAATGGCATTAGCTTGGCTCGACTAAAAATGTATTATCCCGCTGTTACAAATTGATAAAATTGAGTAAAGCATCATTCGATTAACCAACGACGTATATATACACTTTTCTACGCTAATCAGTTTAAAATTCGAAGACATTATAAAAATTATTTTCTTTAGCCGGCTTCAATTAAAAAATTGGCTTCTCGCGCGCCTTAACGAGGGCAATTACTGCATTAAAATTCTTTTATTTTCCCCAAGTAATACCGCGCCACACAAACTACATCTAACTCGAGAATAATTTCAGTGGAAAATAACCCATTTTTAAAAGTCCTCGTGCCAATAAGCGAAACTCACTCTGTGATTAAACAACTCTGTCACAGATAAACGAATAATGTGTACAGCAAGTCGAAACTCGCGTATTAACCTCATTCGATATTAAGCTATAATAATGATTCTTGGCTGCTTGCTTGTCTTCCGTCCATAAAATCAGTTCTCCCCCCCCCCCAACTGCGGATATTGGCTCGACAATCTTTTTCGTTATTAAACTCGCCCTTTACATTCCCTCCCCAGAGCAATATCACTTAGCGAGCAAACATCAGCGGCAATCCCAGTGCAAGCAAAGACGAGAGAAAATGGGAAAGCCTTGTCCAGGAGGAAAAAGTCGGAAAAACGAGGCGATTAGCATTCGCGATTGGGCTGGCGGACGACGGTAAGCAAGTGGCACTCGGATCGCTTAGAGATTGCCGGTGAAAATTGTCCGGAAGCAGCTCGAAGAAACCCGCGATATCTTACCAAAGACATTACTCTCGCATTCTATATATACGTCCTTCTAGATTAACGAGAAGAAGCGGCGGCGGCGACGGTGGAGGCGGTGGCGGTGGTGGCGGTGGCGGGGGCGGCGGCGACGGCGGTGGCGGGGGCGACGGCGTCAGCGACAACGTCAACGTCGACGTCGGCGTACCCCCACCTCATCGATTGGGCTCTAAACTTTAGTGGCCTATAAAGCAGTAGAGGGCCGTGCTTTTAAAGATTTTCCCGTGGCGGCGCTGCGGGGCCGGCGCCGTCGTTGCCTCCCCCCTCCCCCTCCCCCCAACCCACCCAACCCACCGTAATGCCCCACAAGGATTTTACAACTTCCTGCGCGGCGGATAGATCGCCGCTATCGATTTCATAAATCGACTGCTTCGCGGGCCTCTCGCTCCACGCCGCCGCCCCGAGCTTTTTCACGCCCAGGCTTCATCGCCGGCTTTATTCCCACTGAAATTACACAGAGAGAGAGAGAGAGAGAGAGCCGAGAGCACTCGAGCCTTGGCGATAGCTCACGACCTTCTTTACGCACGAGCACATTAATACGTATATAATTTTGGGACGTGTGCGAGGGAGGTCTGTTGAATTTGTCGGGAGACGGGAGGAGTTTTCTCATAAAAATAGGATAGCACAGGTAGAGTTGGGGATTTACGGCACGTATACGCGCCGAATACGGCGATTAAGGTTCAAGTGAAAGACATTATGGAGGATAATTCGTATGGGAGCTCGAGGGACGAGCTTCGCCCCCTCATTTTAATATACGGAATAAAAGATATACGGCGGCAAGATAGATAACGATAGAAAATAGTGGACTTTTTTATTCGGTGCCAGTGAAGCGCCATTGACTTTTATTTGATAGATGCTCGCAATGTCTTATTGTTTTTTCCAAGATGGCGTACGAATTGATATGTGCTTTCTCTTCGGGCCATCTTCGCGCTAATTGATTTGTTGTAACGAAGACTTTCTGGCTACGACCTTTTCTTTATTCACGGGATGCCCGTTAATGCTCGAATGCTTTTCCGAGTCCCGTAGAGTTGTAATCGAAATGTCGAAGGACTGGAATTGCTCTTCCCAAACTTTGTTCGATCTTTTCCTTCTCGCGATATAAGTAAAAGTAATAAGGCGCGCGCGTGTGCGTATTGGGAAGGTGGTTTAAGGTGGTTTTAAGGTGGTTTAAGGTGGTGGTGGTATATTTAAAATAAATAGAACGTGTGGTTCAATTTTCGCCAATATAATAATTCTTTTTCTCTCTTTATGTTCTAGGTGAGTCGTGGAATCAATCTTTTTACTCGGTCGTCTGGATCATGTTGGCTACCACACTTCGAATTCTATTTATTTCCAAGTATTTGCTCGACGGGACTTTTACGTCTATTTATTTTGGCTATAAAATTATGGAAAAATTAGCGTATCGAGACTTTTTAGCATATCGAAAAATTAAATTTTATTGAAGGAAGTTTTTTTATGTTATATGCTTTTATATTAAGTATCATAAGTGTCGATATTTTCGATAATATGAAAATGGTATTTCTTATCAATGTCTAGTGATTAAGACTGAATATATTTGTAACTTTGGCAAAGTGTGATAAAAGTGACAAGAAGCAATAAGTTATGATGTTACGGTTAAGTAAAAATAAGGTTGTTTTATATTTTTAATAATTATTTAAAATTAATTAGCTTAAAATTAGTGTCGGTAATTTAACCAGTGGGGTCACTAATTATAAATTCATTATTACATTAACATTAGCAGTGTATGTATGAATATATTTTTACGAATTGCCATTTTATTTATTTATATCTTGCATTTACATTATTAAAATTATCGATTTTATTGAAAGATTTATCGAAGCTCCTCTCTAAAATTTAATCAATTACATTCAGTGACGCTATACACGCCATGTCATTAGAGAACAAATTATTTCACCTTACACAAACCAGACAATCTAATTGTTATAAAGTCATATTTGCTAAGTAAAAGTCGGGATCAGGCAGCCATAACTTTTTCAACTGTATAAACATTATTGGTCACGCAATTGCAAACTCACTTTCCATTTAGCAGAAGCTGTAAATAAGTGGCGACAGTGCGACAATATTACACTTACACTGATGTAAATGACATATTATAAGATGTATTCAGTACCGGTTGGAATAGATTAGAATTTTATATATTTAAATATCACTGATCACGTATAAGTTGTAGTACGATCAATTAAAGAATCACCAAAGTTACCGTACTATGAAAAAAATTAGATGCAATTTATCATGTTGAAGATATTTTTGTATCATGCTCATTAGCATACGGCATTTTGCTGTAAAACAATAGATTAAATACTTTGTCATATCAAATCTGTATTACATAAACAATATTTATAAGCTTTGCGTAACCTAGAATTTTCATTTTAATTCCGGATTATTAAATAATTAGGTATTAATGATACGGAGGAGAAAAATATCCAATTATCCAAAATACACTTATTCCACTATTAAAAACTCAAAAGCCCAAATAAAAAATATTTTCACATACTTGAGGCCTATCTGGGAAAGATAAAATTTTTAAACATTATATAAGCAAAATTATATTTTATCATCTATTTAAAAATGCATATTTGAAGTGGCCGAGATAACATTAAATGCTTTGAATTTAATTAATTTAAGACGAGCTGTATGTGTTTTCAATGCTCAGTATAGTCGAATAATAATCGTACAAGAAAAATGCAAATATGCTAAGATTAAATTGAACGAAGCTAGATTATTCTTAGATAAAGTAACAGCTTACTTTGATGTTAATAAATCGCTCGAAACAGATTTAATTCCATTTTGATTTAAAAGTGTATTGAAAATTATGATTTTAATGTTGTAGCTACCAAAATGGTAACTATACAAGTTTAATTCCAGTAAATATTGTTTTATTAAATTAATTAAAGACAATATGAGCACGATGTGGCTATAAATTTTGGCTGTGCTAAATAATTTATAAATAATTTTTCTAACGTTGCACGAAGTAGTTTGTTTATGGCTAAAAGCAAATGTCTTGTGGCAATGGCAAATTTTTTTTGCAATTTAATTTCATCTTAAAGATATTGAGCGTACTTACAATGTTTTGAAGAGACGTTTATAAAGGTAAGCATCGTTGCATGGACAATAAATGATAAACGTTTAGTTTGTTAAAAAATCTATGATCCTACGTTGAATCATCGAGGAGTGAAAGTACATGAGCTTGCTCATGTTGCAAGCACTTCGAATAATCGGATTCGGAATATATTACACGATAATTTTCATGACAAAGCTTTCCATACGATTGGCAATCGAATTTCCTAGTTGTTTGTTTGAGAAAAAATTTCGGAGAATACGTAATAGATATAATCTGATGAATGTTTCAGTTTCTTCGTTGTTATTTACAAAAATCAATTTACTTGCGCCGATATATATTGAATAATTTTATTAAAGTCAAATATTCCGTTTTGCTTAAGGGATAGAAAGAACTTTTTCATCAGAACAACGTCATTTCCACATTTTAACTGAAGTCTCTCAATGCCGGGAATTTAAATTGATTATGTGCGCTTGTATCCATTGGATTAAGCCTTGGATGATGACTTTTATTTTCAAGCCAAGTAGCTTAAGTATTAAAGATATTGACATTATTGCTTCAAATCTCTATAGAAAGACCATAAAAGTCCAATAGTTAAAGTAAATTTTTGAAAAACAAGTGCATAAGGTCACTTTGAAGTGTGCACCGCATTATTAACAACTGATGGCAGATCAATATTATTTGCATTAAAAACAAATTCCCGTATACATATTGATAGTTGTAATTATTTTAAATCACGACGATATAGTAATTACACGAGCCGTTAAAATTATATGAGCTCTGTCGTTGCTTTAATTCACTTGATTTTACAATGCTATTCAAGAATTTATAATTCCCTTAAATAGCTAATCAGTTTATTCAATAAATAATCTTTTAAATATGCCACCTAATCACTAATTGGAATCTTATTAAAAATAACATCCTCGTAATTACGTTTCCCTGCTAAATTCTAATTCCACATCCAAATCGTCATCTAATGTAATTTATGTTTTTACAGTGGATTTTTTTTTCTTCTTCTTTTAAACGCGTATAAGGCATTGTAAATAAAAGTGGGTCGAATATAGTCGAATAATTCAAGGGAATGAAAGCTCGAGTATGAATGGAGAAGTTTGTAAAAACCGTGTACATTTATAGATTACATATAATTGATATTCAGTATATACTTTGACGCGTGAGCTACTCTATCAGTTTTTGCTCTTCAAATCATTAATAAAGCCTCGTTTTAAATCACGATTATTAGGTCGAGATTGCAATAAACGTCATTAAGCCGAGAATTATAGCTAATATACATGTTGCCGTATCTGGGCACATAATGCGCACAATAATGGAAGCGAATGCATTCGATAGGGAAGTACGAGCAACTTTGGCATCTCGATGGATATAGTTGTTTCGCAGCTGCGGCGAAGCCTTTTAATTAATACGCGAGTCTAATCTCTGTATGTGTGTGTGTGTGTGTGAAGAGGATGCAAACGCGTAATCCGGCTTGTGCTTTTCTTTCGACGATTGACGCGCAATGGGATTACGTAGCGAGGCATACGGGAAATTGACCAGAGTCCTCGCGAGGTCGTTCCTCAATGCTAAGGACGTGTAAAGAAAAGTATGGCGAGTGGACGTTGGAGTTTATATGTCGGCGGATGAGCGGAGAGCGTCGCTCCACATCTATCTTGGGAAATCGATTCGAGCATCAGCTGGTCAATAATTCACCTCCAAGGTCTTTTATTTAATAAGCAATCGGGGTTTATAGAGCGCTCATCACTTCACGGACCACTCCCTCCTCCCTTCCTACAATCCTCCGCTCGTTCTTATGAGATGCGATATGCTTGGCCTCTCTCTCTCCCCCTTTTTTTTCAATTCACCTCGCCGTTTAATGGCTCCGATAACGCGTCGCTCGCCAATGAAGAGGTTAACAACGCACGCTCATTTGGCTCGCTTTCCGAGGGCATAATTATATTCTGCGCGGGGGTGCGTGAGGTTCTGTGAAAAATCATTCGCAAAAATGAAACGTGATATTCTATTGGATTCATTATTTTCTTCTTCTTTTTTTTCTTTTTTCTTATAACGGCCAGAACGTATATCAAACGTAAGCATCAATGCTTTCTTTGTAGAGGGCACTTTCGGTGCGGAGCATTTTTTTTAAATGAGCTCCCGCGAATAACATTCTTGAAAAAAAAAGGCAAAGAAAACGAGCTTACAAAAGGCTTTTAATGAGATATTCGATCTCCAGCGGATATGAAATCTTTAAATTTAGAGTTTCTGATATTCTAACTGGCTGCTAGTGGGTATACAGTGTGGTTAATAAGATCTGCTTTTTGAATTTAAGTTGGGATTGGCTTTAATGAGCCTTGAAAAGTCATTTAAAATTAATGATTACAAAGTCTCCAAAGTAAGGCTGTCTATGCTTTGCTTTTCTCTCTTTTTTTTCTCTCTTTTTTTTTTCTTCTTTTAAGACTACTAGTAATTGTCGGTATTTTTTTTTTTGTTCTCAAATTAATTTCATCGACAATGTACCACTGGAACTTATGAAAAAATTACCATTTCACTTTCTATTTGGATAGTAAAAACGAATGATTAGTTGAAATTTCAAGTTTCTCATTGCAATTAATCGAATATAGAAATTAATAAGCTCTCGTGAAAAGTAAGTACAGCGTAGCTTTATATAAGTAGTATATGTAATAGGATAATAATTTGGCATTTCTCGCACGAAAATAATCATCGGGATAAGTCTGACTTTTCGGTAGTTGTGTACTGTGCGTGACAACTCATTGTAAGTGGATGTTCTTTGTGCTTGTTGTAATCACTATTTTGGGAAAGGTCTTTGTTTAGCCAAAGTCATTTCCAAGTTTTCACCAGATATAAGGCTAAAGTTATTTTAAGTTTGTGACATGTTGCACGTATTTCCGAACGTTTTCTACAACTTTATTCGATAAAATGTAATTAACGTCGAAATACATTGTTAAAATGGCCTGAAAATATTAAATTATAAGCAACCAATGTGCATTAATTATATAATGACATTAATTGGATCGTTATTCTCATTCATGAGCTTATTACCAAGTAGTTGGACATTTCATTATTTTGTAGTCATGAAAATATTATTAAACTTTCTCGAGCGACGAGGGGAAAATTTGTTAAAAAAAAAGAATCGAATGGAATATTTATTTAAGAAAATAATTTGCCAAGCATTGCAATTAACAAGAGAATAGAAAATCGATAGCTACTAAGGATGCGCGATTATCGTAACATTGCTTATCATTATTTTAAGTACCTTAAATTTAAATAAAGGAATTACATTTACGTAGCTAAGGCAGAAACACCAAAAAAAAAAAAAAAAAAACGTTTGTCCGTTGACCTAGCACATATCTATAGCAATGTTTAATCTTTCAATTTCCATTATTTTAGTGGAAAATCCGCTATAATAAACTTCAATTCAAACGACAATTACAATAATGTAAAAGTGCAATTTTCCAGAAATTAGAACAGCGAGATATTAAGGCTACGCTTCGCAATTCACGAAACCTCTCCCAGGCTCATATCATTTATGCTCAATCGCTCATTCGCAGCTCTTTTTTCTTTAATCAACCGAATTCGACTGATTTAATGGGGCGTGTGGATACCCATACGCACGCACGCACCCACGCACAAATTGTCAGGGCATCGGTGCACGCGCGGGAAAGTTGCCCCAACATAAATCCGCGGAACCAAGGGCATTCCCTTTTTAAACAAACGATCCGGATGCATTTACCGCTAAATATCGGGCGCTTTAATTCGTCGATTAAAGCTCTCGTCGTGCTGTGCAAAACCATTTCTGCAAGACTCCGCGCCGATAAATTTGCGCGCCGCAACGGATCCCGGCTCTCAAGCCGCTTTTTTCTCTCCTCCGACGAGCGCTCGAGCACTCGCGATCTCTCCTTCTCCTCCTTACGGCCCGTCTTACAGCCCACCCCCTCCCCCTTACCCTGCCAGCCACTTTCTCCGCTGCCATTCATAATTTCATCACTCTCCATTTATACGCTCTATTCGTTCGCCTCCTTCTCCTATTCCTTGTTAAGCACTCTCGCTCTCTCTCTCTCTCTCTTGCTCGCTCGCGACGACCCGCAGATACTTTCGAGCCGCGATCTCGAGTGGCAGGTCCCCGTGGCCGGAAATGCGGGGGTACAATCTGGGCCGATGCTGAAAGATGAAATTCCAACTCGCAGCGACGTTTCCGAAGCGCGAGAATTCGCGCGGAGGCCTCCCAGCCATCCGAGAAGTCATTATCACCCGGGGCCACATCGTCTGCTTGCTTTACATCGGATGTCGCCGCACATGATACTCCCTTAGAAACACACGCCAGGGATCTTCCGGGACTCGGGCATTCCCGTGTCCCCCCTATTCCCCGCTCCTCTTCTCCTGCAATTTCCTCATTCGTTTGCTCTTACTTACGCGCCTTGTGTGGCTCGTGAGCGGGGCATTAAGATGGTAAAAAAAGTGGCTTGCCCACGGCAGATGTAAAATGTTTTGATGTTGCTGGTGTAAAAAAGTGTCTTAAATAATTAGTGGCCTTTACTCGGCCTGAATTAGATAAAACTCACGGCAACTTTTACCGCGCGCAAAGTTTGCATTTGCAAATGAAGTTTCTTTCGTATGTACATCATTTAACTTTCATCGAACCTTCTTCTGCGCATTCAATTAATTTTGCCGATGATTTTTTTACCTACGCATTATGCACAATCGAACTGTGTTTTTGCTTCTTCATCACCCCCCCCACCGGCAATAGTAAGCAGCAAAAATCAAGGCAATAATCGACATAACGTATTCCGATGCTGGAAATTGATGTTACATGCCAGTGTTGCGTGATAGTGAAAAATATGCTTTTTTTTCGCACGATAAATCATAGTGTGCCGGTGGTAAGATATATATTAGGAAAATCTATAGAGAGTTACGACTAGTGGGCTCAATAAGTGAATAATGGCCGCTAATTCATCAAAATACTTTTTTTCATCGTCGGTAAATAGATTTGTTATAATTTAGGTGAATCGTGTGCTCTGTAATGTTTGAGCATTTGAGCTGTTGGCGTGGAAAAGGCGTAGGCTACCTGTGCGCCAAATATACATTTTCCGCGTATATTTCAGTGTATAGTGGCCGCATCGCCATTGAAATCTTTTCCCATTTTCTCTCGGCCATCCCATTTCCCTTCAGCCGAGCCTCCAGCCTCGCATTTTTCCGCTCGCCGCATGCGCCCGCGCAGTCCCACAAAAGTTGCATAACCAGCAGTTCTCGCAATATTTGGGACTCGCGAAGGGTTTTTCACATATTTTTCGCGCGACTGGCCTTCACTTTTGTCCGCAAGTTTGGCTTTAACTCGGCGAACTTGGCGAGGAGCTGGACTCGTCGGAGGCAACGCCAAGTTCGCTCGGCGCTCCCTCCGGATGCAACGCACCGGAGTAAAATGCAGCTTTAGCCGGCAGTTTTAATTCGCTCGTTTCGGATTGAAGGGATGCTTGTAATCATGTAATTATGCGGGACGGTGAAGGCCGCTATGAGTGTTTCATCCCGGGTAATGGCCGAGCTTGTGGCTTGGAGCGAGAATTTGAAAGTCGTTTGCTGAGCTCGCTAAAATGTAGTTGAAATGTAGTTGAAATGTAGTTGAAATGTAGTTGCTCCCGGGAATCTTATTGCACCGACCATCTCAATTGACTATTACTTAAGGAAGCTGCATTCAAAGGATTTAATTAAATGCAAATTGGAGATTTTACAATTATTTTTTAATTAAAGGAACGCGCGTCTCTTATCGCTTGAGAGTCTTAGGCTCCAGTTAGATGGAGCCTCGTTCCGTAAAAAAAAAAAATAAGAACAATGCATGTTATTTTTATAATAAATTCCGGTAAGTGGTTGCCAATTGGGCTTTCGTGCCGCAAGGTCACTTGAATTTCGACAAAGTCCTTGCGCCAGCGAATAATTAAGCCTATTAGGCGACGTCCCCAAGTTTCGGAATTCCGAGAATTTAAAGAGCGCTTATGCGCATAAGTAAGCCGCGATCAGGTTGGCAATCAATGTTGTTAGTAGTTGGCGGTAATACAGTAAGGCAAGGTAAATGGATTCGTTAATAAATAACGTCTTTACTTACACACAATTAAACTCTCAGGAGCGGATATTGAGTTTGCTTTTAATTATGTGCAAGTTTTGCAACCATTAGCTGTCTATCCTTTTTCACGTCTATATAATACCTTTATAAAATTGAATCAGTATCCTTTCACTTTGCCGGGAGTTGTAGTAGTTGCCTGTATGAAAGCGCATCGATCGTTATTATATTTGTGTCATCTTTGGGCTGCTGGAATAATGGGGGCCACTCTGTAGTTAAAAAAAAAATGTTTCTCGTTAATTTAACAAGTGATTTTATAATTTCCGTTAAAAACGCCTTCGTATCAATAAGATCAATTATTGATAAAGTTTTTGTTTTTTCCCTTTTGTTAAATAGGCTCTTTCTATTATTAAGACGAGTATCGAAATATTGTATGGTTGGATGAACGACGAATGATCTCATTTGGAGTTGGTGTCATAAAGTTTCTCATATGCATTATATTATCAATTGGCGTTTATGCCAAATGTTAGCTGAATGATTGCGTAATTTTGATTTTTGGATATTCCAATTACGAGCAACGGAGAGCCGGAAATAAAGCACCGGATAAGTAAAAGCATATTTCACGTACTAAATAAACTACCAGGCAGAAAAATATATATCACACCTTATCGCGCTGCAAATATGTTCACATTTTACGGTTTAAAGCGATTAAATTAAAAAAAGAATTATCAAAAATATACAGTTACAGGCTATTTAAATGAAGCTATAAATATAATTGTCAGTATGGTATGAATGGCCGTGCGTTTCCGACTTTATAATACATTTCGTGGAAATGAATTTATCTATATACGCCGTACAAAAGGCTAAATAACGCGTACTTTTAAAAGTTATCGCTACTTTTCTTTTCAATAATACAATTGTAAAATCACAATTTGAAATTGCCCTTCATTATGCTATTTTATCAATATTCCACGAGTTGGCGTTTTACAATAATATTGCTAAAGAAACGAACTTTCGATTACAATTAAAAAGTAATTAATTTCGTTATCCACATATTAAAAATGAGAAATATTCATTTTTCTCTCAGCCTTTGTACAAGTATAGCATAAGTAGTCCAGCGAAATCATGTTCAATGCAAGTTAGCCTTTTATTTCTTTAAAAGAAAATTCTTGTCTAATTCGAGCTTATTTACACATGTCTTGTATATATTTGAAAATATGTGAAAACTTAATCAGCTAATCCTATTGATCGACACGGCTTGAAACGAAATATTCTCTTGATTAAATGAAAATTCCTAAAAGATCTCGCTTATATGCCACTGCATGCAATTTATCATCATTATTAAGTATAATGATTTTATTATTATATACTATTGATATATTAAGTATAACTATATTATTAATCAGTATTATATTTGTCCCTAGTAGTAGGACACACCGTGATAACAATAATTTCTTTATACTACGAGCATTTAGCAGCATTCATATCTACAATCAACCCACAACGCGGACTTTTGCAAACATCCCACAAACACCAAGCCCGGAAATATTACCGAACCCATGCTTTTTCCAATCTACACCGACGATTTCTCGTTTCAAGCACCTCTCACCACTAAGCGAGCTTCCATCTTCCACGGCCTCTAAGCAACAGCACTTGAGCGTCGGAAAATTTTTCTCGCTTAAAAACTGCATATTACAACTCCCACTCGAGCCTCGCAAATCGGCCAAATTGTTTTCCAAAAAACCGAGTCCAGCCGCAAGTGCCTCTGCACCCCTCGCAAACTCCAACTCTATCTCCACGTCGACGCCAGCAACCCCAACGCCAATCCACCAAACAATCCCTTTTACTGCCCCGAATTTCCGCGAATCCAAGTCCTTCAAAAGTCGATCCACTCCATCCTGCCCTCGGTGGAAAACGCAAACAATTGCCGAACGGCCCGAAAGTTGGCGATCGCCGCCGAAAGGGCCGCGTCCCCCCCCCGGGATAACGGCCTCCCACCCCGACGGCACGTCGCATCGAAAGTTATTCCAACGGCATTTAGCGCGCGCCGTGCAATAACCGCGCTTACACGGCCGCGGATGAGGGCTCCCTCGCCCCTCCGCCCCTCTCTCTCCACGCTGTGACGCCACATCCGCGTCAAACGCAAGCGGCCAGACAAAGCGGACAAAGAGCTCGCCAAGGGGTCGCATCTCGGTGGGTGGTGTCTACGGGCGGGGGTTGCTGGTCGTATATAAAAGAGCAGTGGCCGGGCTTTTAAATTTTATGCGAGGCCGGTTAAGCCGGAGCTGCGCCGACACCTCGGTTGTTTCGCTCCTGCGGTGGAGAGGACGGGAGGCTCGCGACTTTTCACCCTGGAGAGTCGACTTGCCCTTTCGAGGGAAGCTCCACGATCGCGGCATTGAGCTCGGGCTCCGGGTTGGTGCGCGTGGGCGAGGATTTAAGTTGAGTGGATTTCGGGGGAGGCGAGTGGGCTCGCTCAGGTTGCTCAGTCTGCTTCGGCTACGAGCTAACTAACCTTCGCGCCTTTGTGCTTCGTTGATCTCATTGGGGACCGTGTCGTGTTGGCTTTCACGATTAATGTGCATCTTTATGTTAGCGACAGGTGGGAAATCGCCGGGGCGGACATTGCGAGGGCTAATTAGGTTTGGAGGTACGAATAGCCGCGAGTCAGAGAGAAGCCGTGTGTATGATAATAGAGACCTTTGGCTATTTCAATGATTTTAATTGACTTTATTGGGGGAGGGGGGGGGCAGAGATTGAGCGGCAGAGTGAGGGCGTTGAAGCTTCGAGTCTACATTGGTTTACGCGAGCCGATCTCTCATGCTCGAGCAAACGCCTTTTGTTGTTGTTTTGTCTCTCAAGATGTCTCGCAACGCTGGTAATTTATGTTAGACGGGTCGTGGTTTCGTTTTTTGGGTCTGGTATATGGTTGTCTACGGTGGTGCTGACAATTTTATTCTTTAAAAGTACTTTGTCGCTCCGCGAGAATGAGATATCGCTCAGCGGGAGAGTTGCGACTTCAACATGACGCCCGGCTTGTTAATTACCTCTTTGCTTATAATTTCGCTATCCGAGAGCGACATCTCATTCAATAAAGTGTTATTAATCATTCGCGTGGAATTATATGTAAATCCGCATGAAATACAAGCCGATTTTTCAGTTGGAAAAAGTTCCGTTCAGCTTGCTGTTGGATTTATAAATCAATAAGCTCGACGGGATGTGCTGAAATTTCATTTTTTTCAGCTCTCCCGCACAAGGATATCACATTAATAAAGTAACACACGCGCGCGCGCAGAGAGACAGAGAGAGCGAGAGAGAATATGGGAGAGAATAGTTTATTTCAAGTTAAAAAATTGGCGAATCTCTTCACGATTGGCGAAAAGCGTCGTGCGCATAACTTTCAAAGCTAAAGTAATAAATATTCATCATTGAAAAAATCGTAGTGCCGAATGCAGAATAGCTCCATCAGATTTTACCTTTGGAGATGGCTTATATTGCACGGGCAACCCAATAATTCCGGGCTCATGAAGTGGTGCGGCCTAATTGTCATGGAAAATAAAGGGAAAATGTGACGTCCGTGTGAAATTATAGAGAGAGAGAGAGAGACAGAGATAGCCAGCCAGCTTAATGCTTACGCGTGCACATGCTCACAAGTTATAAGCACATGCGATGGAAATTCGTGCCAAGGCAGGATCGGCTTCGCTATCGATTAACAAGCTAGTAAGAAAGGTAACGGAGAAAGGTGGAAAAGAGGCGGGAGTGAGTGAGCGCGCGCGCGCACCCTCGCGCTCGCGCTCGAGAGAGAGAGAGAGAGAAGCGGAGACAGACCGAGAGAGATAGGATGATAGTACGCCGGAGGTGAGGGTCGAAGTTGCTAGCTGGGTAATCGATCCTACTACCCCGAAAGGAGTACACCCCTCGTATTTCCCCTACTTCGTCTATCTTACGCCCCTCGTCGTCTCTTCATGTACAATCAATTTTTAACTTTTAATTCTCTTGTCCTCTGCTTATCTTCATCGCACTTTCTCTATCATTCGCTATCTATTCTTTTTTCCCTCGCATTTTCAATACATCTCGCTAAATATATAAATCACACGATACATATTTGCGTTATGGCACTTGAAGTTGAGAAACGACACACGACATAACCGAGTCTAATTAGAAAAAAAAGAAGAGTATTTACTTATGTAAGTTGCGCGGGCAGTAGTTACTTTTTACTGGCTTTTTATTATTTTTACTTTTTTAAACAAGATTTAGGTTCTGGGTGAAGGGCAGAATTACGTATTACTTTTGAAATGTATGTTTTTGTGAATTTTATATAAATCTAGATAATTGAAAGATATGCATAATTTTCTTTTCCCTCGACGCACGCACTCATGAATATTATGCCCATATATGTATAATATATATCTTTTAAGTTGAATTGTAGATGTTAATTGGGATAAATACCTTTATCATTCGTTCGTATGGTAAATACCGTTTGTTATTAATTTGTTAATAATTGACGTGTCAAAATATTGCAGATATATGAGAGTCTCCGATTGTCCTCGAATCGTGTGTTTTCATTTTTATTTGAATTTGATGAATTGCATATTGTCGGCTTGTTATTAGTATTTATTATTAATATTATAAAGAATGTTATAATACGTCTTTTTTTAAATATAAACGCAAATATTACTAATAAACTAATAAAAGCCGAAAGAAAGAAAAAAAATCTCCTCGTTATATAAATGAAAATCAGTGGAATAATTTTCAAAAAAGAATACAATGAACTTTGTCAAATATTGTTTCACTAAATCCTTGAAAACGAATGGTTTTCAACGAATAAGAGAATATTTTCCCTTTATCGTCATTTAACATATTAAAAAAAAAGTTTTTTATTTCTCGCCAAAGTAACGAAATATTTAAAAAATATAATTTTAAACTCGTATATACATTTGTTTTTTCTTTTCTTCTTCTAAATTTTATTTCCGTTCTATATGCGCCGATGTAATAGGCTACGCGAGAAACTAAATCTTGAAAAATCGGAGCCTGGGCAAGAAAATGAAGGGAAAATACTTTTAACTAACGGACAAGCAAAAAAATATCCTATTTAATGGAGTTCATTTACCGAACTCTCTATTACGGACTTTAACTAGATGTCGCAATGTTAAATGCAAATAAACGTAAAGGGCGCACAGTTCCCGAATGAATTGTTTTATATCTGAAGCTTTTAGTTTGCAGTTTATCTGGGCAAAATTTTGAAATACATTTCGTTTGGCTGCGATTGTCTTACAATGCCTTATGAAAGTTTTAGCTTGTCATTTGAGAGTGGATCTCGAAAGGACGCCATCTATCATGATCGGCATGTATTTAATTGAATTTAATCCCCTATTATGCACTTACATCGGTAAGAATTGTTGTCGTAATTTATGTGACCCTCGCGCCCTTTTAAATATGCCTCCCAAGTACTACTTAATTTATTGGGAATTTCGAATCTAAATACTGATAATAGATGAGGGTAGCTGAGCCTGTATATCCAATACTTAATAGTCTAGTGTATGCATAAATTTGCGGCCTTATTCATGCGAAAATCGATATTACACTTATATACGGCGACCAATACAAGCGCTAACCTCAAATTCCTCTAACCGCGTGCCGTAAAAGGGACAAAAAAAAAAGGGAAAAAAAGGGAAAACAAAAGAAATAAAAAATAAAGTACAGATATCCATTTTTACGGGAAATTCGTAAATAAAGTTCACATCCGTCGTATTACTCATGACAAATCCTGCGGGCTCGGCAATATATCTTGACGTTTCGCGTAGATCATAATTTTATAACCATAAACAATGACGAATGCTCGCCTTACACGATGATGGTTGTGTTACATACTCCAATGCATAACACCACGCGTTTGGCTACGTGATAGGAAAATTTT
Source organism: Ceratosolen corneri (assembly GCA_030522565.1). Classification (NCBI taxonomy): domain Eukaryota; kingdom Metazoa; phylum Arthropoda; class Insecta; order Hymenoptera; family Agaonidae; genus Ceratosolen; species Ceratosolen corneri. The sequence continues at coordinate 22,061 of JAPYYT010001471.1, read as the reverse complement.
CTACTTTCACACATAAAATCTAATTACTGATCGGGGCGAGTAACGCGAGTGGTGCACTATGACTCGTAATATGCGCATTTCGCTGTAACTTTTGCAAATGATTGGCATCGTTCTCAGGCACGGATTACGATAGATTTGAGTAATGTTGTTTGACCTTAATTAATCCGTGTTTGAATCTTCACGGAATGTTTATCCTAGTTAAATGAGAGACGCGCCAGTGTACGTGTAAAGTTTCGTGGCTGTACTTTACGCCTCGAAAAACATCGGCCAACTTGTAAATTGCCATGTCTATGGAGTAAAATGAGCATTCGATATTATGTTTATGCCGAGTTTCATCTCGGTTTTTATGCACGATATTAGCGACTCCGTGATTCTGATGTAATTAATGCAGTTTCGATTATCGAGTGTAAATTTTAGAAATCACTTGCAACTTTCTTACAATTCTGTATTCTGAAGTCTTACGGTTCCCTTTTTTTTTTTTTATAAAACTGCTCGTGCGCGCATAGAAAGTAATGACTGCGACCTCGGCCAATCCATTCAACACTCAAATCTTCGTTTCCTATATTCTCCCGATTTATTTTGTTCCCGAATGCCATAACACATTTGTACCAAAAACCCCTTCCAAATCCTTATCCACGCATTACCAATTGTAACCACATAAAAGCCATCATTACTTATTATCAATAAGAAGTTGATCCATCACTGACGATCAGTTGCCGATCTTATAAGTCATAATTCTCGACTCTATGTATCTTCATCGTATCGTCGCATTAATCATTTAAATAGCCAACGGTACAGAGACTTATTACACGTGCATTTCATTATTCGGAATTCAAAATACTTGAGCGGCCGGTACGAATAGATGAAATTCAGTTGATAAAACTGTCGAATCCTCCACCTGGACTTCATCATCACCGATACCCTCACACGAATATACGCACACGGATATATATGACTGCCATTGAAATACCAACGATAGGCCGCGAGAGTTATGTTCCGAATCGAGCTTTAATAACTTGGCTTGCCAGTGAAAAAAAGAGGTCAACTGAATATTATATTTAAGTTTTCAATATAACCTATGAATTTGTGATTTTATTACTTGGATAATCAGATAAGACGTGCTCGAGCATATCGCACGATATATATTTCGACAATTTTAATCGATATGTACGGTATTTAAAGTTCACATATAATAATCAGCTATTTATCAAATTCACTCGTTATTTAATGTTAAAAAGAAAATGCTCACAACTGACATATAAATGAAAATCAAATAAATCGCAAAGGAAAAAGTTGCATTAATAATTTGATTCGAATGATAATTTATAAAAATGTTTTGTGATTATGTCGACTGTAGCAGCTCTATGTTTGTAAATATTTTGGTGAGCTTTTTTCTTTTTTTTTGCTTATTACAATAATATTATCTTGCTTCTGATGATTATTATTTGCAAGCAAATGAAATAATATATTAAATGAGGACGACATTAATCATTGATGTTGAAACGAAATTTTTAATCAATAAATATTTACACTCATAGATCTAATAGATTTAGATCGTGGGTATCTATTCCCGATATTAACATTAGTTTTGGCGTAGAAAATGTTATGTCTCACACAGACAACACACTCGCAGCACACAATGTAACAAGTTAATGTAAAATTAATAAAATTAAACAATAAGGGAAATCAATTTGAATTAAAATGTAAGCGATAATAATAATATTGACTTATAGTTTGATTAAATTTGTTGGTAAAACTATCGCGAGTGAAACTATTACTATCTCGCCTTATCTTTGACTATTTCCGTATATCTGCTAAATAGTTTACCATAAAATGACTAAATATATATATATATATATCGCGTATGAGTATAGACATAATTAATGAGTTAAATAAAGCAACCACTAAATTAACACACCAGTATAATTAGATAAGCTTAATAAATCCGCCAGTACGAAGAATTTTATATATAATTTATTCGACATTCGAGATGAATGAGAGTGATCTATTTGACATAATGAATAAGTGATATATTACTTGCATTAAAGGCTAAGTGTAAGTATACCGAGAGACAAGATAGTTCAAGAGCTATTTATATTGTAAAAATATCACGAAATAAACATCGATCGACAATGTAAGCTAGGCTACAATATATTTCAGACGTAGGAAAATTATGGACGAAAAGACAAAAATTATCGTTTGCTTATACTAATCTACAGCCATAAGAATTGACGATCCGAAAATAATGATAAATTCCATTTGATGTACGTACGTATAAGACGTTGCAGGATATTATTTATACTTTAAACATAGTGTGCATACAAATAGTTATGAAAACATATTTCAGGACCTTCCATCTATTTATTACGGAATAGCAGAGAAAAACGTTGACGCACATGTAAACTGTACTTTTTCCAATAGCAATTATCATGATCAATTATCATCATCAAAACTGAAGGGGATTTTATCGGAGAAAACAATATTTAATAGCCGCATTCACTTATTCAAGCTTTACATTACTTCTCCTCATACTTCATAATCAAAAAATTAGACAGTCGGCCAACTATACAAAAAATAATGATATAGACGTACAGTCCTGTAGTAACATAAATTTTTCTTATTAGCATCTTTAAAAGTAGTATAAGTAAATATAAATTTCCTTCTTCCCATCTGTTGAGGTGGAGAATATTCAAATAAACTGTAATACGTTTAATAAGCCGAATTAAAATTCTTGACATTCAACGTGGAAGCACTTTCTCAAGCTAAAAAAGTCCGAGATGCAAATTAAGTACGGATAATCGTAGAATGCGTATATAAATCAATAAGGAATAGATAGCGCGAGAGAGAGAGAGAGAACGATTATATTTCGACCGGGACATTGGCTACAAACAGTCTCATTATAAACAAATTACAACTTTTCAAAGCATTATATTGAATTTTCGAGTAATTATATTCGAGGGCTTAACATAAAGCGTATCATGCGCATCGCGTTCCCCGTAACGGAACATAGTTAATAATGGACGTAAAAATAACTCGAAATAGTTTGGGAATGCAAATATTTACATCATTATCCGCGGAAACATTTAGCCACTAAATATTCATATAAAAAATATATATATATTAATGCTATCTTATGCGAAGAAAAGAGAAGGTACGCGATGACTAACCAGTTGCGAAAACCAGCTCTATTAGAGTGCTCGTTTAAAAGACTGGCGAAGTTGATAAAAATAGCCAATCTAGCGAATAAAATGAGCTTTCACTAATAAAATTTTAATAATAAGATCCTTGCGGCTCTAAAGTATTGTTGCGTGCAATTAGCATCGATGTGCCCCAAACAGTTGATGTATGGTACAATGAAATCACCGATTTCTTTTATAATTGAAAGACCTGTTTGAGCAGCTTTTTCACAAAGTCGCCAAGTGCAAAATGTTTGGGGGCGATAATAAATCTCTTCGTCAAAACCAATTGGCGATATCCGTAATCTATTATGGCGAAGCGCATAACGTAATATTACGCATTTAAAGTATTCTACGGATTAAAATGGCAAGGCACATTAGCAATAAAGATCTATCCGAGATGTCAGAGTTGGCTTAATTTGCAAAACAAATTTTCGTCCCCAAGACACATTAAAGTAAATATTTTAATGCCTTTGTCACTTGCTGTCATTCTTTCGTTTGCGAAAAATTTGCGCTTCCTTTAACTGTCCGAAATTAATGTAACTCTGCTACTTGACTTTACGAGAGATGGAAAGGACGAAGAAGACATGCAGCGGACGGCCGGACGGACGGAGAGTGAGAGCGAGTGAGAGAGCGTGAGGTGGAGATGAAGTGGGTGGTGGTGGTGGTGTGTGTGTATGTGTGTGGAGGGTAGGGGATAAAGGAGGTAGGCAATCTTTTATCTCTCGTTTAGAATGAGAGTCGGCAATGGGGCGTTTTAAAACATCCTAAATTGAAGCTCCACATTAGCAGGCTCACGCGCGCACGCGCATCCCCAGCAGACAAAGAGAGTCGCATATTTATTCGAGCGTGGCTAATGATACTTGAAAAACAAGGTTTTGTCGGGCTCGTATATAGGCAGCGCACAATAAGGACGTGGCTTTCGACGCCCCGTCCCAGCCTCTCCCTTGGCCTCCACGTACCCGGGCACCCACACTACTGCCCGCTCACGCTCACGCGAGTACTCGCGCGCGCATGTGCATCGCGTACAACTCTCTTATGCTTTGAATACTTTATGCAGCAACGCCCAAGTGCGCGGCTGATTTAAAGCCGACTTACCTCCTCCAAATTGAGATTGGTACGGAGGGGCGGGTGGGGGTGGGGGTGGGCTCGTAAGGGGGGGGGGGGCGCTCGAGTGCGTCTACGTTTACGAATGCGCGCTACGTCGTGGTGGTGGTGAGTGACGCATGCGAGTGCTCGTAATTTATCGGGCTCGCATAATGCGCGCGTATGCATTACTTCCGCGCGGCTAATTTGATAATGAGGCCGGGGTCCGCGCGATGTTACATTTGGGATTGCGCAGCGTAGACAGAGGCGTAAACAGTGGCGCGACCGAGGCAGCCTCCGTGAACGAGGATAGATGGTGGGATGTTGTTGACTTTCGAGTTATTGAGCGATTGAAATTGCGAGTGCACCGGCTCCTCGCCTCCCAACAATTAGCCATTGGATTGCAACTGGGCTGCGCGCGAGAAGTGATTATCATTGGTTTGGAGGAGGTGCGCGGCCAGTCTAAATCATGGAATCTCCGTAGGGCGTAATATGTTTGTGGATTTTAGCGGATGTCGAATGTAATGTAGGAATAACGAGGGCTTTCCGCTTATTTTAACAAGCGATCGTTAAATGCAGCTTACACGTGGTCTCACGGTCCTCTACGAATTTTGACGGATAATCGGCTGCTTAGTGTTAGCCTACGCGCTGCTTTGACATTCCTTAAGCGGCTGAAAGTACATTATTAGAATGGCGTGCCTAGAGCATTGTGCGCGAGGAATGTTTTTCTAGATTTTTCAGCGAGTTATGCTCAGCGACGATATGTAAAATAAAAATGTAGTGCTTTCTTTGGAGAGTATAGGGGCGTAGATGAGAGGCCACATGCATTTACAAGTGCATGCCCCGCTCGCCGATTACCTTTTATTATTTACCTTTTAATATATATATATAATTACCCACTTATTACCAATTGCACAATGGCTTTATTACTTTCGTTTTATTCGTCAGCTGGCTTCTTTTTGGGTTATTATTATTGAAGGAAATTGCGCGAGGAGTTGTCGAGTATCGAAATATTCAGAGATTTTGTTTCGTCGATGAAATCACTTTTTGTCAAATCAAACAAAGTTGAGATGTAATAACTGTGCCAAAATATTTGATGTGGAGCGAGGTGACTTTAGGCAAATTTTAAAACAAAGTTGCAAATATGTGTAGTATTGAACGAACGTAAGATAATAATTGTAAACAATAGAAATATTTTTGGAATAGTTGAGTCGCGTCAATTAAATTGCTTAATTTGATCTTGTTTTCTGGACTCGATAAAAGTGACGTGGGTGAGGCGATAACGAAATTCGCACAATTAAATATTTAAATAACGTATTGGGCGCTCGATGTGATCGAAAGAAAATTTAATTTCAAAGATATTGATAAATTGAACGGCAATTTTTTTCAATTAGTTTTATTAGTTCAAACGCATTTATTCTTCATTTTATTCTACATTTATTACTCTCAATCCGTCATAAAATAAAATGGCAATATAAAAAAATGAATGGCAAAAATATTTTACAGTTAAAAATTATCAATATAACAGTTTAATTTACTAAAATTATAATAAATGATGTAACCTATCGTGTTTTATCTTTGTTTTTTATTCGACAATAGCGTCGAACAATTGTTTTAGTATCGATGTTTCACATTGATTTTCTAAAATAAAATTTAACGTACATTTCTATGGATTATTATTATTATTATTATTTTACCGATTTTACGTGAAATTACAAATTTATTTTTGTGTTTATTATCATTATTCACAGACACATTGTGCACTTATTCTTCACATTTCATTTACTTTCTCTGTTATGCCAATCATTGCTTTATCTTAACATCTCAATTTAACTATTGAAGATCAGTATCTTACTTTTATTGATTTACTTATTAAAATTATTATTATTTTAACTTTCGTTCGCGATATATTTGTTTTCATATCGTCTATCGTATTTCAAACTGTTGATAAGCTATTTTTTCTTAAGAATGTCAGTGCCCGCATGACTGCTCAACGCAAATAATCTCAAATTTACTTTAATAATAATGTTTGTATCTCGTCGCTTTCATTCTGTAAATATCTAAATTGCTTACGGGGAGAATATTAATTGGTTGGTTCTCCCACTTCTTTATAATAAAATGCTCAAAATCTCGCGAGTCCAAAAGGTATATGATAAGTTGTGAAATTAACTGTACTGTTGACAAGTGACTGATATACGCACACAAAGGAGAAATGGATTTATATAATTTTTTAATATTTACTTTAGACACGACAAGTGTTTAAATACGAGGCAATTTTATGAAGTATAATTTTCCAAAATAATGCACTTGTCATCATGTTATTTTAATCCATAAAATTATGATTCATAGGAAAGCGACTTCGAAATATCAAATTAATATTACGCGCATTATTTTCTTAAACACAGCCTTAAATTAAAAATCTGATATTATTATCATTATTTGTGTATGATATAGTAATACTCGTGTACCTGTATAATATATGATAAAACTATTTTAGTTTGCTTTTTTTTATGTAACTTCTTGTTGCTAGTTGGAAACTTTACTTGACCATATTCTCTCGTTACTGTCAACTCGATTTCAGATTATAACAAGCCTTCTTTCTTGAATTTTATACCAAGTAAGACATTTACAGTTTACTCCACTTAATAACATTTACATACTTTTTTCACAATAAATGCAAACTTTTTTTTTTTAAATCGCGTCTGTACAGTCTACTCCTGGTCGGATATTTTGTTGGAAATACTAGATTTGCAATTGCGAATTATTATTGTTAATCATCATCATCATCATCATCATCATCATCATCATCATCATCATCATCATCATCATTTATTTATTACCATCATTTAGTTGTTGTTATTGTTATTATTATTGTGTAATAATTCATGGCCATAATTCGTGGCGTATAGATTCTTTAAATAATGTATTAGAGGATGTGACAGAATGGTATATCTATTTACCAAGTACCGATGCTTTAATAAATAATTATTTATCGATCGTTATTAACAACATAATTCACACTATTATTCGGATGACTGTTGGGTTATTATACAAGTAGCGTATATTTTTATCAACCATACATTTTATAATTCATCAAAATTATATGCCTTGTATATTCCATCGGTGGGCTGATGTGATTTCTAACTATTGTTTCTCCATTTTCGTCACAGGAAAACATAAACGAAAGGCATATATATATATATATATATATATATATGTATTCATTTGTGCATAAGGTATGCTCATTATTATTTGTAAGACCTAGAGTTTAAAGAGTGAAGAGTAGCTGCATTGTTGCTATAATACCCTATTAACTTAATACTCGAATGCACAAGCAAATTGGCATTGTCAACATCATCGTATAAATTTACTTTACGTCTATTAACGTCTCATCCACATTACACCGGCAATATATCACTCTTTACATTTTCGCTTTCTTACTGCGATAAAATGTTCATATTGCGAAAAAGGTCCCACCTTGCCATATGCATTAACGCTACGGTCGGAATACCATGTGAATCTTGTCGATTAAGATCATCTTCAACGATCGCACAAAGTGTTTATGACTTGCGCATTCATTAATAGCAGAGCACACGAATAGCCAGAAGATATCGAGACTCGTTGGATTAAAGCGAGGAAAAAGGAAGAAAGCAGCGCCTCCTTTGGGTTGCCTGTAATCAAAAGGCAACTCGTCACATCGCCACGTAATTCGCAAATCCTATTTCCTCCCACCCCACCTGTACAAAGGCCGGCGCCTTAAGGACACTTCATCCGGGAGGGCTGAAAAGTGCGAGTCGCGGGTATGCGGGCAAGAGTCCGGGATCCGTAGCGACTCGGTAAATGAAGTAGCGGAAATCCCTCCCCAGACGGCCGCGATAACAATGCGACACTCAGCGCTCCCCCGAGGACGATTACAAGTGCATCGCGAATAGGATCGGAGTGTCGTCATCGCGTCGCCTCATCGGCCCGATAAGCCTGGGCCCCGATAACTTGCCTCTCAGGCGACGTCCTCCCCTGCTCTCCCAAGATTTCCGAATGCGGCGCAGCGCCTCGCGATCGTTTCCGGTGCCGAGGGGCCGGCCATTTAGCGCCCCACGCCCGACAATGAGAGCGTCTCCCGCTCTCATCCCGCTTACACCGCCTCGACCTTGGCATCGGTAACGCGGAGGAGGAGGTGGAGGAGCAGTCGCGGCTGTAATTGAAGCGAGTGACGCGGGCTTTGATTGCACTGCCGCGAACGCCACGTGCAATCGGGGGGAGGTTGGGGGGCTGGTGCGGGTGCGCCTGGGCCGCAGGGTCGACCTGGAGAGTAGTGCGGTGGCTCGCGTGTGCCCTCGATCGGCCAGTGGCGTAACCTGCATCCCGGCCACATCCTCCTCTAATCCTGATTGTCCCATTGGTGGGCTCGGCGGTGGTTCGCCTCTTTCTTTATCAGCGCGGGCAATTTGGTCGTGTGCTGGTTGGGAAAATTGGGCGAAGCAGGAAGCCGTTTGTCGTCCCTCGTCTCGACATGATAGGGGTCGCCATGAGCTTCCATTTTTATGGCCAAGTTATGGAGTTGTTGTGTATTCGGAGAAGTGAACTATGGATGATAAATGGAGATGTGCGTTTAATGTGGCGCAGGTGCATCGGAGCGAGGTCGTTAGATATCTGCATAAGCTGGGATCGGGGCTTTAATTTTATTAAAGCTGCTCCCGTCGCTTTATTTCCTTTGGAAATAAAAAGCTGCCCTCTCCTCGACAATTGTAATACTGCTCTGGAAGGCCGAAGAGGTTTTAATGATTTTTAATACATTGTGGCTGGTGATATTGTTCGTTGTCGTTGTCTGCAGGAGTCGGTGGCTGCAGGGACGAACGAAGGCAAAAAGATTATAAATTTTCAGATAGAGATAGTTTGGTAATGGTATTTGTTTGAGGAAATTAACGTGTAACAAGACATCGGAACTATTGCTTTATGATTTTAATAAATAATCTTGGCTGCTCTTCCTAGTTGGCTTTCTCGTGCTCAATTATTTAATGAAAGAGATGAGCTTTTTCGTAGATGCGGCATAATGTTATTGAATTATGTCCGACGTATATCGCCTGAAAACTTGAAACTTCCACATTTCTATCTTTCACAATGGCAATGACGAGCGCTCCGGATAAAGCCGCTAGAAGTTCCAATAGACACAATGACAATTGCAACTCCCTACCTATAAATATTACATTTAGCTATTTAATCGATAGGAGCTATGAAATTGGCATACAATCGCTGCCTCGCTTTTTAACATTTGTGCATCTAATGTAGAGCTTATTCGCATTAAATATTCTGAGCGGTGGTCGGGACTATTTTTAAACGAAGTGGTACTTTTGAAATAAGCAAGGCGGAGCGTTGGTGGAAGTATCGATGAATTTTTAGAAAAATTGGAAGACGTTTCTGTAACTCGCGCGTATAATAAGAATTTCTAATCGATTTGTTCGAATGTCTTCTTGATTCGAGTGGCGCAGTAATGTTCTATTAGAGACCTGAAGAGCACTTGCTATTCATTTATTTGGAGCGATGCTCCTATCGTATCGGGTAAAATGTTCGCTTTTATCTGGGAAACCGACACACTTTTAACTCGAAGAGTACTGACGTTTTATATTGTGCCAGTTTTAAAACGAAGTGTTAGAAAATCATTCGGTGTTTTAAAGGGGGGGGGGATAAAAAGGGATTAAAAAGGGGGGGAGAAAGCGAAAAAAGAAAAAGAAAAAAAAAAAAAAAAAAAAAAAAAAAAAAAAAAAAAAAAAAAAAAAAAAAAAAAAAAAAAAAGGAAAAGAGAGAGAGTAAAAAATATGTAGAACAAAAGGAAAAGAGAGAAATGCTTGTCCGGCAAATATAATAAAATATCGAATATTCCGGCTTTGAGTAGTGAAATTGAGATCTTCTTTTTATAATGGTCGTGAAGTTTATTAATTTGTATTTTAAATTTTCGTTTCCTGGTAGACTGCGCGAAGCATTGATTTTTAACTTTTGACATATTGTTAATAATATCGATGTCTCATTGTTTAAAAATTCCAAGTTTTTTTTTATTTGTTTCCACATTGCCTGTCTGATTGGTGCGTTTACGTGGATGTGTATGTGCACACCAGTGCAAGCACACGAGCTTCGGAATAGTAATTTTATACCCTCATGTAATGTATTAGTAGGTTTGTTTAATTAGACAAAATAGCACGTGGTGTGTGCTTTTTGCGATTGCTCTGGCTTAAGTGAAATTTATGAAAGAATATGAATAAATGTTCTTAATAGTGTTTAAGTTTACATGGCATTGCCATGACTGAACTGCAATTATAATTTAACATATTACTGTAAAAAGAAATAAAATTCTATTAATGCCTTTATTAACATGAACAATAAATTTTTTATGTTGAATGGCGTTAGTTTAAGCATCAAAAGTTTATGGAGGATTGCATCGATAATTTTTTTGGCTCTATTATTCTAAATATATTTATTTATTACTTGGAAATTTTAACAATTCAATTCATTTTTTCGTGTAAGGAACTTTAATTTTAGCCAATGTATTTCATTTTATCTTTCCATTTTCGCAGTTTTTCATTGAATAAATTGCGAAATGCTTACCACAATTTACGAAGAAAATTGAAGTACGATTTCTTATATAATTTCCTTTTGATTTTTAAAATTATTTATCTCTGAAAATTTCCTCGCCCAAGCTTGGTATACTTCAAGTGTACTTTGTAGTAAGATTTTTTTTTAATTTCACATCTACGTGATGGATTTTACTTAAATCATTAATTTTATCTGGGTCCTTTTATAATATGAAATAAATTACGCAAGAGATAAATGGGGATGGTGCAATTATATTTATTTGATCATTTTACAATGAAATGTGGAAAATAAAGCGAGGACTTTTCCCTTGTGTAAAAGTTACTATGAAATGCGAAACCATTATTTTTTAACAACCATTTATTGCGATTTATGTCGCAGATACTTTACTTATGGCCAAATGCTCATACGACCGTACATCGATATCCAGACTATGTGTGGGTGTGTGTGTGTGTGTGCATGCGTGCATACGCACAAAGGCAAGCGCGCAAATGCACGTGTAGTTTTATTTTTAATTAAAATAGAAAACATTAGATTCGAAATTCTTCATGAAAGTTATATCCATGAGAAATTATTGCCAGCAGTGTACACTTTATTTAGATGCACATCTTAACAGTTTCCCATATAAATGTAATTATAAAACAAATTTCAGTTACATTTAACATCGGCGCTCAGTGTATTTCATACACGACTGAGATAATTAATGCTTATCGAAGCAGAGTGCTCGATAGATTTAACGATTTATTGACCCGTAAAAAAGAAATATTTAAGCAATAAATTACCTTATATCATTACAATATTATAAAATTCGGTATAAAATGCGATTCGATCACTTCGAGCGTTTCGCATTAAGTGAATATGCACAGATAGGCACACATATCCCGTGCACTGCTAACACTCACACACACACAAACACACACACACACACACACACACACACACACCAACGCGTGTTTCGACTTTTTCGGTGTGCACCAATGTATGAGGCGTGTTTAAAAATCCGTAGCATCTATGTGCACTGCCATTAAGCCTTATCAAGTTTTTCGCCACTTTTCGCCACTTTTCGCCACTTTTCGCCACTTTTCGCCACTTTTCGCCACTTTTCGCCTGGTTTACAGTTTAATTTTTGCCGAGGCAACGTGATGTGCGCTAATTTCTATTTATACCAGATCAACTCGTCAATTTTCCGTTGATAAACTTCGTGGCTATGGTTTTTGTTCTCTTGCGAATGCGCCCCGAACGGAATTATAATTCTTCGGAGCATTTCATAAGTAATTAATGAATTTACGACTTAAAAATGCATACAATTAATCAGAACGTCTAATTAAATTCAAAGTGCGTTGAGGTAGGTACGGCTTTTCATAAACTTCTACTTTGTAGCAAATTAATTTAGCGCAGTTAGTTAGGGGCTATCAAGGTGTTTGAGTAAATTATAAAACTTTTATTTGTATTATAAGCCGTTTAATAACAAGAAGTGTACGGCGAACTAAAAAACCGGCATTGTTCTGCTTACATTGAAGTGCGTAGAAATTCTAGGATACTACGTCACTGGTAAAATTATATTTTTTGCATAGCAGTAACAAATTAGCAAATCTGATGGGTATAATAAAAAATATTTTTCGTTATATGGCGAGAGAAAAAAGCAGATGCTGAAAATCAGATTTAATAATATAAGTGACCAATTTGATTGTATTATTTTTTAATTTTCTCTTCGTAACGTTACTGTACATCGGGCAATATGGCAAATTCTTTATCGCAAATTAAATATAAATTGCAATTATTTTTGTCTTCTTTTACTTTGTCGGCAATTTTAAGCTAATTTCTGTTGCATTGAATTTTATTTTTCATTTGACATTAGCCAATTATTATATAACGAATTATTATTTATTAGTATAATCGTCAAGTAGTGTATATAATTAAAAATAATTCGTTCATAATTCACACAATGTGATAGAAGTCAACGAATTCTTTAAGCGATTTGCCTTGAATGAATTAACAGGACATATTAAAAATTATTGAATAATATAGATTTAAATATATAGAAAGTTTTGTATAAAATCAAGTTGCCACTTACTGTATACGTACGGTAAGAATTAAAATTTTTATCAATAACGACGAATGTTTGGTTGGTATGAGAAAAATAATATTAAAATAATATTAAAAAAATTAAATTACGTTGATTTGTATTACATATATATATTATATATTTTTATAGAAAGCTCTTAGATAAAGTTATTACTTACCGAGTAATTTCAAAAAATGAATAATCCTTGTATAGAAATTAATATTTGGGTCAACGCGTATTTTTGTATACGTATGAGTGTGTGCAAATATACGTATTATTAAATCTTTTGAATATTGTAAAAAAAAAAAATATTAAAAACGCAAAAGTCTAAAAGAATTTTGGAGAAGCTGTAACGTTCATTAAGCTTTGCATCAATTTAAGTTTCCTATATAAAATGTAAACATCTCAATTGATTAATATAATTTTGGACGGAAATAATTATACTCATAAGGTACTTATGCTAGATTTAAAACATAGCAAACGTATTAGCTACAATTAAATTTCATTAGCGAAAGTATAATATGTTAATCGAAATAGTAAAGAGTTCTTTTAGTATGTCGCAAAATTATTATTTTAATTTGTATCAAAATATTTAATGTATTGCATCCTTAAATTCGAATTCCCACATTCATTCACTTATGTGTGACAATGTATTTTTATCAGTCAGAAAGAAGTATATTGTAACATTAATATTTTCGTCTCGCAATATTTATTCAGAGAAATTATTCATCTCGGCATATAATATCAAAATTTAAACGAACTGCCACTCACATTTAAATCTTATTTCACGTATACCTAAAATCCTATTTTTGCCACACCTCACCACTCTATGCTAAACATGCTGACTGCCACAGTAATGTCACGTGATTTCCAAAAGCTCATCGACAATACATTGCCCGATGAATTAAATCCCCAACTCGAGTAATCAAAGCCGCGCTACATAAACGATTTATCATTGGTAAATAAAATGTATACTCATTCCAAAGAATTTCCCTTCGTGGCATATCTATTTCCAAATGAATATCTGTTTCGAATCGGTAGCTATTACGCCTTTCTAAATGCGCGAATGCAAAAGTGCACCATCATCGCAATTATAACACACGCCTTCATTGCCACCAATGCGCAGACTCACGCGACTATTATTTACGCAGAACCGAAGAGGGAGGAATATTTTAGGTGCACCATATTCGGATGTGGATATGTATCTACGATGTGCTTTTTTCTGTTACTCATTCATACACGAAGTAAGATTATCGGCTCATTGTCTGTCTGCCCCTTCTCATTCTCCATATCTCATCGCTTCATTTATTTTCCTCTTGAATGCACAACCTGATTGCCCAGTGCACCAGTATTATCAAGCCTAACATTTTTTTTATCTCCCACATTAAGATTAAGCAGACAAACATTGGTACATGTATATCCATAATTACAAGAAATTATCGCTAATTGCAGATACGCGTACGAATAGTATTAGGAGAAAGACAGAGTCACGCTGAGATTCAAACTATGCTCAATGCCGACAAAGTCTCGTTAACAAACCGATTAAGCGCGGTCGTGTTTAACATTTACAAAGCTTCGTCAGAGCCGGCTGTGAGCTTACTATCTCTCTCTCTCTCTCTCTCTCTCTCTATATATATATATATATATATATATATATATATATGTATATATATCAATATAAGGGCAAAGCCTTTTCTTTTACGCATAACGAAGATATCGTGCGAGTTATTTTAATTATTGCTTGAATATGACAATGTATTAAAGTATGCTAATTATTTTGATAAGAAATTGATTGGGAGTGTTTATATTATTTTTTTTACATATACAGTTAATGCATTTTTTTTAATTAATATTGCAATTAATATTGTAATTGAAAAATCGTATTGTTGTAATCGAAGTAATTGGATTAGGAGGAAAAGTTAAAATTTCAATAAAAGTAAGTAAAAAACTTGAGTTAAATTTCCATTAAAACCTACTTGAGGTTTCACAAATCTCCATCCTATTACTAATAAGCAAGGCACATTGATTTGTTTGACATATGTAGAGATCTGCATAGATCATTCAGGGCTCTCTTAATTGTTAAAAATTGCGTAAAAAAAAATGACTGCATCGGACTATTACAAATTCATTTTCTAGTTAATTAAAATCATATGTTCCCTTCGTTTCTTTGCGATCCGTCATATATTCCATTAGATCGATCTGATTTCATTTCATTCCTGAAGCGAAGATAAGATGCCCTCGCGTACATAGGAATGAGTTGCATTAACATCTTAGTAATTCTTGGGCTCGGCGACACGAAGCTTTGACACTGGCGCATACCAGATTTGCTTAACCCTGCGCCAGTTTTCAAACTATGTGCACTGCATTTATTATTATAAGAAGAAGAAGAAGAAGAAAGAAGAAAGAAGAAGAGAGAGAGAGAGAAAAAGAAAAAGGATGGCCAAAAGGAGAATGAATGAGCGAGAGACATAGACAATAATAAGGGAAATAATGATTTATATGTATGCATATGAGCTCGAAACGTCGAGACATATATGGAGTCTTGAAAGGCTTGTTGGCATTTATGTATTCAAGTGATCTCTTATCGTTAATATCGCAAGACTCGTGAGTTATGATGATTTTTACGATAATATAATTCCTTCCCTTTCATCTAACGCATTGATTACTTATGCATTAGATGAGACTTACTGCATTTCTATTAGCATACATTTGTATACTGTCGGAGTGCGAGAGAGTGTGAGAGGATTTGTATGGGGGGGGGGAGAGAGGGTGTGTTCGTGCGTGTGAAAGGTGTGAGAGGCAAAGAAAAGGGCAAGTTATTACTGTTTCAGATAAAAACGGCAGATAATAACAGAACCATGGATGTTATGATTATGTGAATATTTTGTAGAGACAATAGATGTAACTGAAGAAGTGTAATACATAGTTAAGGAAGCTACGAATCGATATGCAACAGTTTGAAATAAAAATATTTTATTGTGCTTTGGATGTGTTGCGTGTAGGATCTTTCGAAAATAAATATATGAAAATGTGTATTATCGATGGTAATTGAATAAATCGTTTAATAAATCTAAATTATCAATTTAAAATCCTGTGCATTATCTTGATTAGTCACATACACTTAACTATTCAATATTTCATGAAATAATCTTATTCTCTATTGGTTTTGAGGCACACACGAACGTGCACGCGCGTCTTTGGTTTTTTTAATTTTTATTAACCTACATTATTGTAAACATTATTGGATATTATTTCATAGTAATTGGCTGTATTAGAAAAACAACAAAAGTATTCGAGATTACTTCATCGAATGCTTTGCACGAAGAGTGAAAAAAAAAGTTCTTTGCTTAGCTACTCAATCATTTATTTACAAGAAAAGAATAGAGAAAGAATCCTTGGGCACGTTTTCCTCGAGTAGCTTAAAAGATTTTCAACGAGCTCTGATAACCTTGTCATAAAGAAACAAACCGTCCATTGTTTAAAATGCGTTTTATAAGCTGCTGATTATTCAAATTCTTTTATTTTTAAATAGATATACTTGAGTCAAGTCTTGCAATGGAAAAAAAAAAAAAAAAAAAAAAAAAAACAGCTGCGCTATACCATTTTCAATTATTTATCTAGAGAATCGTTAAGCAGCATTTGTCATTGTTTTATAATTACTTTTATATATTTAATTATAATTTGCTCGAAATTATTCGATAAAATAATGTATTAATAATCTTAAAGAATCAGCGTATATAAAAGTAGCGCAACTGCATTTAAATAATTTTTTATTTTTTATAATCACGTAGATATGTGGATATTAAATATTCATAGCCGGAAATAACAACAAATCGATTCCTGGTCTCGTAATACATGTTTATATTAATTTTGATGCGCCATTTCATTTAATATTTAATACAAATTTCGCAAAGCAGCACTCGTATTTCAATAAACCGAATTTGTTATTGATTTAATGTATTGGGAGAAAAATTCAAGAGAACAATTGATAATAAACATTTGATGTCTTTATTACTTGTGATACCTCCATTAATTTATTAGAGTCGGTTCGGCATTCTATAGACCTTAGGTATTATTATCTGCGAAAGGATTCTATTCTTTTCTTCTTCTAAATTGTACTTCTTCTATTAGCGGCAAAGAGAAAATAACGACATTATTGTTCAATGATTTTTAGACGCGATTTAATGCGATATTTCATTTATTTAATCAAACGGATTCTTCAGCATATTGCATTGGTGTGGAAATTAATCACGCATTACAAATTAATTATTTTGCATTCAATTAAATTTTGTATATAAATTGAAATTAATTATTATGTTATTTATACGATTGTTAATAAATAATCTGTAGATTCTGCTGTTCATTCGCACTGATGTTCATTGAAATATTACATTTTAATTGTTATTCTTAAAAAGACATAATCATCGCGAGATTAATTGACCAATTTTCTATTAATAAATTCGGATGCGCAATGATGCTAAGCTTGGAACGTACAATGCGGAAGAATTTTTTGAAAGAAAATTTCCAATATACGCCAAAGTCCAAACTATTTGCAAATTCATATACGAGCTCACGAAGACAGTTATGAATTTGTAATTAAAAATTTTCAAGCCAACAGTAATTTTTCAACCTTTCAAAATCCCTATCTCGACAACTATTTAAATATAGCCAACAAATTTTCCATTATTTATCTCTAAAGTCCTGCTATTGCTACTTTTATTTTACAATCGATAAGCCTTGCTATAATTGAGATGAGACTTTTATGCGATGCTATCGACCCTTTCTGAATCCGAACATGCATAGACTCGTGAAGTTACATCGAGCGAACAATTAACTTGGCCGAGGAAATAAATAGGAAAGCGAGCTACCGTTATTGTAAATTTAGTAAACTTAATGAAAAAAGAGAAGGATCGAGTATGCTTGTCACGTGTGCCCTTTCCTGTCGAATTCCCGAATAAAATTCGAGCGCGAGCGTCGCGACAATCGAGCTTAAGCCCAACTTCTTCACTCAATTTACTTGCTTATAACGTTCCTCCTACCAACGGCCTCCTTCGCAATAATTGAAAACTAAACGTCACTGTGGCCTGCGAATTGGAGCCTCCTCCACCGAATCACCACTCCAACGAGATAATTAGTCAAAGGAAAGTCCGCGGCTTTGTCCCCCGACTTGGCATCATTCTTCCTTCGAACGAGAAGAAGAGCTCAAAGCGAGCATTACCATTCGCTCGAGCAGATACAAAGAGGGCGATATTTATGCGGAGGAATTCTTACAAATTCCATCCGCCGTACGTGAAAGCCAAAACGCTTGATTATCTCCCCAAGGCCGTGCTCGCTTATTCATTCCAGTCCGGTTGATCGGCCCGAGAAACAATGCTCGCTACTCGCTGCCGGCGAGCGAGTCCACCTCGAGGAACAATTGGTGGAAATATAGCCAAGCAAGTCGGAAAGTCGAGGGAGCCTCACGTAATGATGCCGGTGCCCCCGGGGGGGGGCTAGGGTGTGGGTGGCGGGGGATGGCGGGGGGCCGTGGGAGGAGGTCTGTAGAATGCAGGAGATTAAAAATGAAGAGGAGCCGAGAGAGGCGCCGGTTGGTAAGTCGGAGGTGGGTGGTTGTCGGAGGTGGCGATTACGGCCTTGAGGACCGGAGCGCGGCTCCAGGTGCGGGTCAAGATCATTGCAGCGATGGGAGAGCTCCTCCTCGGCAGCCCTAGAGGCGCTTAAAATTCGAGCGCTGCCACTCGCGAAAGGAGGTGAACGAGCTGCGGCTCGCCGCTTCCGCTGGGCAAGCACGTCCGCACTGGTGAAATTCTCGCGAGGGACGACGGCCTCGAGTGTTCCTCGGCCCGTCTCGCCGTCGCGGCGCCGTCCAATGACTAATTATGCAGCCGATCCATTTCGCGCTCCCTGCCGACCCTCGTTATTACCCTCGCTCCTCGCAGTCCTTATTACACGCGCTAATTCGCGGAATCACCAAGTGCGCGCTGCCGCTGGGTGGGGCCGCTTGACATTGGCGTTGCCCCATCGGCCGGGCGACTGCCTCGCCGCGCATTTCGATGGAGCCAAGTTTGGTTCGTTGACGGGGAAAATTGCGTGGGAGTAAAGCTCTTCCCTCTAGATGATCCTCGAGCATTGTCGGACACTCGGCTGCCTTGAGGGAGTCGGTCACTCAGCCTCCGTGAGGCAGAGCGCCAAGCGTAGCCACGTAGGGTGGGGTGGTTCTTTATCTTGGCAGGGGATTAAAAATTCAGAGCCGGTCGTGCTGGGTCACGGGGGGGGTGTAGGTAGGGGGCGTGAGAAGATTCGTAGATGGTGTGTTTAAGGTGGCGATTATGGTCGGTTGGACTCGGGGTTTGGACGGGTAGGTCGGCTGGTTAAGGATGTGGGGCCGGGTGGGTGAGAGGGGTGGTGGGTGTGCAAGTAGTCGTGTCGTTCGGCGTGTCTGTGTAACCAATGTAGTTTTGAGGGTGGGTGGGGCGGCTTCGTCGCGGTATCGTCGCAACTGAATTGGCGAATATTGGCGGGGGGGGGGGGAGCCGTCTTAATAACTTTAGCGAGTGCGACCACTTATTTGCGAATGCACGTATGGGAATTCGAGGGCAGGCAGACATGATTATTCATAGAGGCAGTTGGTCGGCCGAGCAGGCGTCCCGTTATATTTTTGTTCTCTTCCCGTCGCGTCGTTGTAAATGCAAGGCCACGTTGCCCTGTAAATCCTTTACATGCTAATTTCGAAAAGTATTTAACTAGATTTAAATCACAAATTACAAAGCACAATGCACAGGCTTAGTTAAAGTGCGGCAATGAAACGATACGCGTGTGACTATACTATAATATCCTAAAATTTAGGGAAAATTTAGGGAAATGCCTCATTCTAATTTGTATATCATATTATGTTGTGACTCGTAAAATTTAACAGCGCATTTGAAAATGTCGCCCAGCATGGGATGTGGTGGGCATAAAAATGTTAAAATTTACTTTTATTTTTAACGAGTGGTAGTCTTATTACCGTGGACGTAAATTAATGGCGATATTATTTATTAGGTTGGCTCAATCTCGGATTACTACCACTTTACGGTGCTTCGTAATTATAAGCCATGAAATGTTATCGAAAACTCTATATTACATCTAGTCCTTTGATTTGATGATTTGCACATTTTTAATCGCATTTTTTTTTTTTTTTTTTTTTTTTTTTTTTTTTTTTTTTTTTTTTTTTTTTTTTGTTTTTTTTTTTTTTTTTTTTTTTTTCTTTTTTTTTTTTTTTTTTTTTTTTTGAAAAATTGAATGACATTAGATTTACGAATAGACCGATTCATTTGAGGAATTCAATCGTTTACTACAAAGTGTATCGCCTATCGTCCATTTACTTACAATATTCCTCGCGTTACTCTCTTTATTTTCACTAATTTGAAAGCTAATCGGACTCAAGCCTCGAAACATCCAATCTTATCATCTCGCGGAATAAATTTTTAGTTTAAATTATATGCAAACGGGGCCACTTTCGTAAAATAGTTCTCGCAATAAAATTACGTATGTATAACGAGAGCAAGGCTTTCATTTATACTTCAAGGATTCCCGATTAAACTTTCTTTTGTGCAATAAATGAGTATCAGAGACATGACTAGTATTCCTAGTTTTAAAATGCGGATGATGTGGCACTCACACAAACGCGAGGAACAATATATATATTAAACAATAATATGGCCGATATCGTTTCAAGTATTGCGAAGTGGCGAGGCTTCTTTTCAGTTCCTCCAGCTTTTAAAAAAGTTTATCGAAATATGATTATAATGAATCACGTATTCTAAAAGCAGTAATTAATCTTTATTAGGGCAGACATTAGATACGCTGGTGTACATTAATTTCATAATGCAATTTATTATGAAAATGCTCGAAATTAAATATATTCGCCCACTTACGATTAATAAACAATGATGTTATTAATAAAATTTTTAATTGAGAGAGCATGGTATGGGTAGACCTCCTTTGTAATAAATACATTATTTGTAATGCAGCCAATCTCTGCAAATATTTCATTGTTTTAAGAAACACAAATTCTCTATTCAATAATAACTGTAATAAGCGAATTATTTGTTATTTGCGAAATTTATTAACAACACATTCCACCAAAGTATCATTATTGTAGGAATTCGATTTAAAATTTTAAATTGATAGCGAATATTGTAATTTAATTAACATTTCAATAAAAAACAATATATTTTGTATATTCTAGATATTTGTTTAAGAGCAGAAATAGAGATTAAAGTCTTTAAAACAAAAAAAAAATATTACCATACAGAATATTTTAAATCGAACAATAAAATTTCTATTTGATTTCTTTTTTTTTTTTTTTTTTTTTTTTTTTTTAATTTTTTGTTTTTTTTTTTTTTTTTTTTTTTTTTTTAATGAAATAATAATAATAACAATAGTGGGAATCTTCAGATCTCTTTGGGGCTATTATTAATGATCAATGCCACTTTAAAAACGTTAAATCTACGAAAGCTTTATTACTACTTATTTTTCATATACTATGACATATTCTGACTGATGAAAAATTTTAACGGACGATATCGCGTAATAAAAATAAAGAGTAAAATGAGTATTTATTCAATATTTGATGAAGTTTTTCACATAAAAAAATTAATATTTCATCGTCTGTCTATAAACAAACACTTTTGCGAGTATATGCTTATTTGGAGAGAGAGAGAGAAATTGTAGTGAAAGCATCCAAATTTTATTTAATTTTATTACATTGATTTATATTGAAAACATTTAAATGTTTAAATTTGCATTGCAACTTCAAGCCACGATATATGATAAATATGAAATTTTGTCCAATTACGAAATAATCAAAGGCACTTAATTTACAAAATATTCGTACATTCGGCTACATACATACGGCTTTAAGCATGAGAATTTCATTGAAAAACACAGCATTACTTTTAATATTCACTTTAATGCCACATTAAAATGTTTTTTTACTAACGTGCACATATGCACCTCTACATTGTTTTAGGGGAAGATACGTTTGTACAATCTCTTAGTATCTACGAGCTAGATAAGACTATTGAAGAATTGAAGGAGAGTGCGTTCCCGGCAGGTTCGCAGATCGGGCATCTGCAAATCTCGCACTCGTCGCTGCGCGACATCAGTGA
>JAPYYT010001470.1:0-26750 GCA_030522565.1 Ceratosolen corneri | reverse complement strand
GCGGGGGGGGGGGGGCGGGGGGGGGGGGGGGGGGGGGGGGGGGGGGGGGGGGGGGGGGGGGGGGGGGGGGGGGGGGGGGGGGGGGGGGATTGGAAATAATGGCTGAGCGCGTGGACTTGCAGCCCGCGGGTCTGTGTTTTATGTTTTACTTTGAGTTTTTCCAGCGGCGTTTCCGAGTTCACCAATGAGCGAACAAATTTATGAATAGTGGTAGCGTACAACGATTTACGTCTCTCCCTCTCTCTCTCCCTCTCTCTCTCTCTCTTTCTCGACGGCGTAGCTGCTGCACTTTTGACATTGAAAACTTTTCTTTCAATTAGAAATATCAAGGAGGTAAATAGGTTTTGAAATATTTGAAAGGAAGATTGTGTTTGACCTTCTCCTCGGTTAAACAATATATTTTCGTGCTCCATTTATTGGGCAGCGTATTTTTATCTACATCGCGCAATCAATAAATACACTTAATCTTCGGCTCTCTGAATTTCACAGGCGTGCACGAGGCATTTAAAGGGCTGCTGAATTATTAAAGTAAAAATGGAGACTTTTGCTTGACGTTTTGTTGGTCGCCGGTGACACGCTATTATCAAAATATACGAGATCGCTCGCACTCTGTCAATTCATTTATTCATTCTTTACTCTGTCTGCAGTCATGTCATTAAAATGGAAATACTCCCATTTACGCTCAGCATCGATCCGCAATTCGGATGCCGATTACTTATAAATAGATATTACGCTGCTCATTATTATTAAGCGACGATGTCAAAATACTGCTGCGACTGACCGATCCTTCATTTATTGCGCACAGGGCAATTCTGCCGAGGCATACATTATTTCCCTCTCTCCTCTCTCACTTCAAAAGCCCCTGAATTATACTCTAAATTCTTTCACATTAGCAGCGATAACGAAGCCTCGAGGAAGCTCGCAGTTTCAATTTAGAGGCGAGTCTCACATTCTTTAATGAGATCCCTCCAAATTGAGCGCAAAAGCCCGCTTCGCATTCACTAAAACCCGAGCGACCTCCGCCCCATCCCTTCAACCATTTCCCCTTTACCGAATTGAAGACGGAGGTCATTTAAAAAGCGCTTGTAAAAGCACGCGCGGCTGCCCAATGTTTTCACAAAATTACGATCATTACGTTTAAGCGCTGGGGCTGGTACGCGGCAATGTTAATGTTGGAATTGATATTGGAGGCTCGGAGAGCCAAGAGGGAATTGGAGAGGTCGATTGATGGGATCGAGGCCCAGGAGGTTCGGACGGGAAAGCATTTCACACTGCCCTGGCGACTGCCGATGTTGCATTAAGGGAGAATTCGCGGCGTCGGACACATTCGAAGATAAAATGCAGGAGAGCGTAATGGGGGGGGCGGAGGGTAGGCATTTCCCGTTGGTCGGCCGAGGGAGGGAAAGGATGAAGAAGAGAGGAGAGGAGAAGGAGAGTAAGATAGGAGAGTAAAGGGAGAAGGAAGGAGGGTAAGCGGCAGGCAAAAGTCATGGGTTGGAAGGGAGGTCGGAGAAACTCGTCCGACAGAGTAAATTCCACACGCGCAGAAGGTCCGAATGGCAAAGGCCGTAGGTAACTTTCAGGGTTTGAGGCTGAGCGGTAAATATGGGAAGGGGGGTGGGATAATATAACGGGTGGCCTAATGAGAATGGCGTTTGTTCGGGACTGGCGGATAAATGTGCGTCGGCAGAGTCGTGGGTGGGATGTAATTGGTGAGGGTGGGGGTGGGGGGGTGAGTGCGATTGAGTAAGGTAAATAGTTTTTAAATTCGCGACGAGGGGCGAATTATAGTGATAACAGGTTGGTTATATACGAGTTTGCTTGGTCATTGGATGGCCATTGCTCTACTTGTGTGTGAGTTACGCGGAGATTGCCTTTTAATTATAACGGAAGGTCTGTTTAATCGATAAATTTTGCATGAATCAACGCGAATGATATAATGTTGTTGATATGAAAAGTAGCTTTATTGTGCTGATTTTCATTAAAAGGCCATTTGTCATTCGCAAGTAAATGAGAATTCATGATTAAAGACCTTTCAGACTCGTTCGTGATTATTAATAAGTAATGAGAGCTTGACACCCGTAAGTAGCTGGCATTTTTATCATTAAAAAAAAATTGTTAAATATATATCACAAGTTTAATGTCGGGGAGGAGGAAACCTTTTCACGATGCGATCCTTAGTTATGCCCAGCATTTTTAATCAAAATTGTTTTGTCTTGTTATTTAACAAAAAACACGAGTGGTAAGTAACTGCATGCTCTCGCCAACAATTTCACAAATACACTTTTAAAGCCTGTATTATTATTAATATATTTATTATTCCTAATATAACTATTAAATATATTAATTATTATATTAATATATTATTAATGTATTATTAATTATTAATTAATAATATATATATTTTAATAATACCTGTATTATTAATGTGTGTGTGTGTGTGTGTGTGTGTGTGTGTGTGTATCGTGAGATTCGCGTAATAAAATTAATTTGATACATTCGATCGAAAATAATATACAAGTATAATAATAACAATGCTGTTATTTTCTTATTTCAGGCATAATTGAAATGCGATATTGCTCGGGATTTTTTTTCCACCCACGATTATGATTTGGTAGTATGAATAATTTTAGAAAATTCATAACGACGTAACGAAACCTTATATTAATCTTATTAAATATTAAATTCACGTAAAAAGCACAATGTGCATTATTACCATAATATTTGCAAACGAATATTAGATCGCAAAAGTTATTGCATGAAACTTGTTGTGTAAAATGAAGGAAAATACAGTGGGGAGATTTTTATAATTAGATACCAAAAAAAAAAAAAAAAAAGAAAAACTATGCATACTAATATTCACATTTGCTATATCATTAAGCTCATCTACTTAATATTCTTTTACGCAGAGTGAAATCATTGCAATAAAAATAATAATAACGACTTTATGCTAGTAATGTGTTTTTATCTAGTAATAATATTGACAAATATTATTATTATTATATCGTGGTATTTTGAATTATTTCGTAGAGTTGAGAAATCGATCGACTAATTTTCGAAACTGCATTTGTCGATTAATTTTAATATAGACAATAATGTTCCACGTTTGATTGAACGGCTCTTCCTATCTTACTAGTTTGAAATTTTAAAAAATTTTTCCATTTCCCTCCCAGCAATCGCTCTCTCGGCCAATTTATAATCTTATCAATCAATTTGTTCGGTGCGCGGGAAATGCGCAAACTCACAGTACGCAATGTATTCGATAGGTGCATCAATCAAAGATCATACTCGGGCTTTTCAGCTAATGAAAATAAAATAAGTTTTTCAATGTTGAATTTGCACTTTTTTTGAAGAGTGTGGCGCCATTTTGAAAGCCCGAGTCTAACAATTCACGCACTTTTATGCGTGGAAATTGCGAGAATAAACAATTGATTTGCAATGTTGGCACCAACTGCAACCGAAAATCATTAACTCAAGGCCGCCTTTGTGAGAGCATTGAGCAACCACAATAAAAACAGTCTCAAGATACACAATTGAGCCCCACTTGTTTTCAATTCGATTAAACTATCGGAGCAACGATTCTACCCTGAGATTCTACTAACGATTGCATCGAAGCTTCCGCAAAACATTTTTCTTATTCGTTGGCCTGTCGAAATTCACGAGAATCTCTATTTAACAAATTATTCGCATCTCCGTGTATCGACTCTTCAGCCCACGAGTCGAGTGATTCCGTGTATTTTGCGCTCCGATGATCGATAATCCCATAACTATTAGATTTTCGGGAGCCAAGTTTATTCGTTATCCCCATTACTACGCCAATTACCCAACATTTTATACTCTCTCTCTCTCACGCATACAATTGCCCATCGTGATTTTTTCCATTTTATTAAGTACATTCAATACTCTGATTGATAATTATCCATAGCTGCCGGGGCGAATATAAAATTTGCTAATAAAATCTACACTCCTACGTACTACCAACGCACCTCCCTACACAGTCGCAACACTTACATTCGTCAGATTCTCGCACCTCTAATGTAAGCAAAATTACAACCTTACGAGGACTTTGCCTCGAGCCTGCATCAGAGATTTTCCAACCCTCTCGCACTATATACATATGACTTTATAAAGATTTCCATCATTTTCCGGCATTTTCCAACCCTCCACTCTACGCATTCTTTTTTTTTTGCCAAAAGCCTACTTTTTCTTATCCTTGCTTATCGCCCGCCATCGGACTGCATTTTATTCGCACATAATATAAATGCTTGACCAAAGTGTATTCTAAAGGAGTCTGGGACATTATTTGAAAACGTCTTTGCTGAATCTGTCATTAAAGTACCTTTTATTCGAATTCTAATTTCAATGGGAGAGGTCAATTATACAAATGCAACGTACAGTCGAAGAGAGTGCATTAACGAAATAATTATCGATACTTACTTTATTTACTTCTTTTTAACATTTATAATGGTTTAAAGGAGAGTTTTTATCTGCCTTTGCTGCTCAATTGAGAGGGTGAAATTGTTTTCTTCGTTATTCTTGGCCTCTTAATTGAGGTTATAAATTTAATTGGCTTTGTCTCGTATTTATGATGTCATATACATTATGAAAGTATTACTTTTATTCAAATTTTTTAATATTTCTCTTAACCGAAGTACTATTTGCGTGTGCGTGTGTGCGTGCGGAGATAAATCGGTGTCTGCATGTTAACATGGAAGAAAACTTCATCGGAAGCAAAGTCTTAATCAATTCAAAACATAGCCTTTATATTAGATTAATGTCCGTTTAGAAAATGCCGTGAAAATTCCATTGTAATAATAAATAAATGCGCCACTTGAGTTTTATATCCTCATGTAGCTCATTTAATTTTAACTTACGTGAATATCAATATTCTTTTTGTGCACTCACTGTGGGCATTTATAATTTACTTTCGTGCTCACGCTGCTCACGCTGCCCTAATTTCCTCCTTTTATTTAGTTCCATAAAGTTTATAAATTCTTATTTTCCTAGCCAATCTCGTCCAATAAGAATTTCCTTAAATTAAATTTCTCATTCAATCTTTCATTCAGCTTCAATATATAATTATTGAATGCCTATTTATAGAAATTTGAAACTCCCATATCTCAGCCATGAGAATTAAATAAATAACGTCCCCGGACATGCAGTGATTTTTTCAACAATAAATTTCTAATGAAAGTTTGATGCCCGCGAAAAGTCCAAACCTAATGCGATAGATGTAATAGGATCGTTCATTTCCAATAATTTTTTTCGCGGATGTTTTTGCGCGTTTATTTTAGTGACAGGATCAGCAACTTTTATTATTTCACTCGCACCAAATAACCTTATATATATATATATATTTACATGAAAAAAAGATTAGGTTGAAGCCCAGGTAAGCTACAGCCGAGCTCAACTCAACACACACAAACGGCACGGAGGCCCTGATCAATTTGTGCAGTGCACATTTTTTCTGCCCAAAAATTACGGGACACTATTAATAGAAGGGAAAGAGGAGAGTTCGCAAGAGAGGGAGAGAGAGAGAGAGAGAGAGAGACAGAGTGGGGTGGAAATGGCGAGACGCCAAGAGCGCCGAGCAAATTATTCAGGTTTACGGCGAACGGCAAATAGCCGGGAAATACGTGGAAAGCCCGTGGCGGACTCCTCGAGCGTCGACGACGACGACGACGACGACGACGACGACGACGACTCCTCCCGCGTGTACACGTGTGTGAGCTCGGGCACTCGCATGCGACTGTTGACACGAGGCCGAGGCGCACGCGAGTCGCCCGACACAGAAGTCGAGTCGCGCTTGATTAACCGCCTGAGAATAAAGGCGCGCAAGCCGCCTGAGAGGAGGCGCGCATAAATAGCGCGGAGCGCAATTCCAAGCCGTCCCGCAATTTCCCGGAAAATGATAATGAAAGGTTGGAGGAGAGGCAGCCCATTGAAATTCGGCCGGCCTCATGCCGCTCGAGGCGGACATTGAGATACGACAGTTATGTTTAGGTTAATTGCCGTGTGTTCCTGGCGGCTTGTTTATTTAACGGGCTGTCGCCATGTCCACTCTCACGCGTGATTTTCCTCTCGCTAATCTAGAACTTGGACGTTACTTTACGCGCTGAAAGCTCCATTCTTTATTCCCATCCTCGTGGTGCGAGGTTAAGCGCCTTTACTTGATTCATCCACACTCACGTATCGGCTCGCTCTTCCTCTCGCTCGCGGTCGCGTCCGTGTGGCTGAGCGAGTGTATCTCAATGCCAATATGGCAGTTGGGTGTAACTATTTGTTTGGAATAATGAGGTAATCCGTCTGCGAGTGTGACGTACCTTTGACCAAGTCAGTTTCTGCGTATTGCAGGCATTGTAAACACTCACCAATTAGGTATTCTCTATGCTCATTCCCTCCTCCCTAGATTACAAACTAACACTGTTTCTCGATGGACTCGTAGACTTACGCGCACTACACGCTATGTAAAGACTTTTTTTTTTTTGTCTCTCACTGATGAGGATACATCGAGAAGCCCTTACCTGAAACACAAAACATGTTATTCGTTAATCTTACGTAGATCCCTTACTGACAATATAAGTAAAAGGGACATTAATAACGAATGAAAATACAAATTGCAATGTTCTGCAATAATTTGAGTCGATGCATTAAACATCAAATTCGATAAGAAGTTTTATTTTATTGTCCTAAGGTATAATTATGGGCAGCCTAATGTCAAATCAATTGATCCTTGAGAAAATAAAATAACCCAAGTATATCGCAGCCGAACCAGGTTGACATTTGTACATTTATACATGACAATGTACATTCCAAGAACACAGGGCTTCCAAGCCAAGACACGCGTAATTAATATTGCTTATCGATAAATTGATTAGGAGGTGAGTTCAAGGTCAATCTCCAAGAAGTAATCCAACGACGTGAAAGCCCGTAGAGCCGGATGCCTTTTATAAGCAGAATTTTGGCGGACAAGTGTCGGCGTCCTTTCATTTCGAATCAGCTTCACCGCGCACATGCATCACTTTACTTGCCTCGACATCCCTATTAGTTCCGTACGAGTTCCCCAGCTCCCGCTGCATTTGTCTCGAGGATGATTAAATCCGCCTTGGCCCCCCGAGCATACGCGCCCATCGCGCATAAATGAAGAGATGTGGCGGGAAGCGTAGTAAAAAAAACTTGGTACGACCGTCATAATTCCAAGTGCTTTAACTTTTCTCGGGGAAATGGTTTGAGCATTAAAAAAGAACCGTTGTTTCTTTCTTTTTCTTTTAGTGTTTTTTTTTCGTCTGAAAGCACTTTGAAAGCTGGCAAAGCGATTCCACAGAGAGCGTAGCTTCACGTGTGCGCTTCCGTTATTCCATTGTCGGATTTCGAAGCTCGCCCACCTGCGATCGAAGCGTCCGCACGAATAATTGGCGTTTCCTATTACCATTAAGAAAAGCAGCACAGTAGTCCTCGTCCCCGTTGTGTGCGTGCGTGTCTCTCTGAACGGAGAATGCAACTGGCCACGATAAGCCCGAGGGGATCATTGAAGCGAAAAATCGCGCGGATTGGGTAGATTGAGTGTTGTAAGGCCGGGAAATGGAGAACGAGGGCTCTGTTTACGTTGGTGGAGGAGCTCGCGTGCATCGCTCGCCTCTTCGCCTTGTTTACTCAAGATTACTCGCTCCAACTGGAATTACCAAACTTCTTTAACCTCTGTGCCTCGGCGATTTTCGGGATCGCCGCTCTTGTTTGCGTCCGGTTGACTCGATACTTTGGATGAGCATTTGGAGGCTGTTCCGGCTGTTTGGCCGAAGCGTAATCCCCGCGTGGGAGTATTTTGTAAATAGAGGAAATACGCGCGCGTATTATCAAACGCTAATTATATTGTTCTGGGGAATGGCGGGTAGTTGGTAATTAGATGGAGTTGGAGGAGCGTCTGATGGGACGAATTTCAACTAATGTTTGCCGTATTTGGCATTAAAGGGGCAATTCTTCCTACGACACAATAGCCGGTTATTTGTTGCGTTTGTTGTTGTTCGTTGTATTATCGATGGGGGGGGGGGGTGGCGCTCGAGCACACACACAAGGGCTGCCCAAAAAAGCCTTGTGTTTTATAAAAACCATTGGGCATTGATTTGTCGCGGGAGAATGAAATACTCTGGGTCAATTATTCAGATCAATTATTAAAGCCAAATTGAATTTACATGTTTCCCGAGCATTTATTTATTAGGGCTAATTAATTCCCATTGCCGGGGAAGTAAAATAGTGCGCATGGTGAAAGGTAAAATTTAGTCTTTCAATTTAGTGTTTCAAGTGAGAGGAGTACTCGACTCAATTCACTCCGAGTGTCTCGATTGAGAGCGTAAGTGTAGACATAAGAGTGGCTCAAGCTCCCAACAGCTGGAGATGAGTTTCCCTTCAAGAGCAGCTAATAAGTATCCCGATAATGAGGCTTCCTGTGCTTAATGCAAGCAAAGATTTGCAAGAATCAACGATAATATCCATTGGTTGATCCATTAGTTGGGCCAATCACAATCGAATACTAATTTTCTGTCGTTTAAAGTTTAAAAGAGCTTTTGGTTGTTGTATGTTGATGTGGGGATAATTTCCGTCCAATTCAAATGTTGTCCCGACAAAGATGAAATGCCATATATTTTTTTTTTACCGCCACGATAATATTCCTTTGCAGTGAGTTTATTTTAGTCTTTGAAATTTTGAATATTTATAGCATTTTAACATATTTTCAAAACTCGTGTTTCAATTATTAGAGCATTTTTTTACAGTTCAAGTTCAATAGAATTTATACAAAAACAAAAAAAAAAAGAAATATAAAATTGCTACAAAAAAAAAATGGTTAGAAATTTACATCATTGTTTCGCTACATTTTTATTCGTATCCATCCACTCCATAATTACACATATCTTTTGCTTCTTTTATTTCATACGAGTTCTTCTTTCTCTTCTTCTTTCTTCTTTTACATTCAAATTCCATATTATCAAATACAATTACAATTACTCAGATTTTTTAAAATATAAATCGCCTATTTAAACGAAAAAAAAACTCTTCGTTGTAAAATGAAATATTGAAAAAAAAAGAAAAAAGGAAAATTGAATATAACCGTTCGTTTGTACTGAAAATGTTAAAATAATTGACGGACGCGTATCTGGACATGTGATATCGACCTTCGTCAATCGACCTTCCGAAATATACCTTCGAAAGTTAAAATAAAACTTTTGAAGATATCAATAATTTATTTGCTCCATATTATTGTAGATACTTGTGGGCCAATATGCTTATGAAGTATATGTGTTCGTTGTCCACCGGCGTTTCCGGTTTTGCGTATTACAGAAGAAGTCGCATGGGAAATATAAATAATTGTCACGATAATAGCAAGCCAAAGAAAGAGGAAAAAAAGGTTAAAAATACTATAATTACAATATTGAAGTATCGAATTGAAACAATAGATACCTGCATTGCATGGTAAATTTTTTTTTTTATAATTCTTTTGATGAAAAAAAAATTAATTATCTTGGGAATGCTGTGTTGCTTTAAATTAAAATCGACAGGGTAAACTTGAGCAAACTTTAGCAAAAAAAAAAAAACCTCAGCGACACCGAATCGACAAGTAACGTCGATAATTACGATGTAACGTGTACACCGACCTTCTTTACTCAATGCCTACATTTGATGTTCAAAGTGGCATTACGCTTTTGCCTCGAGTCATGCGTCAAACAACCGTAACATCGACTTTCCATTAACTATCAATGCAAACGTAACCACTGGTCCGCGTGAAATTATTAGGGCCAATTCCTAGATAATGCATCGTCCGAAGCAGGCCGCCTGCAATTTGTGCTGATAAATCTGATAAGGAGGTGCCGCCTTTCAAAGCGCAACTCGCTGATTAAACGATGCGCATGCGCCCGTGAAATCCCTTCATTGTGGATCGGGGCATTGGCAAAGGCGCTCGAGAGAATCTTTGACCGAAAATTTCCTCGCTCCCTCTTTCTTTATATGGAAATTGGCTTTGTAGTGGGCTCGATCGCACCCAAAACGGTAATAATGCGTTACATATTCAGGACGGCACTCGGTGAGTCGCCATCTCTATTTGAGTATTTGAGCCGGAGTCAATGGATTTCCATTGCAAGACGAGACCAAATTGTTTGGTGCCATTATTGTTTGCTTATAATCACGAGGAGTATAAACGATATAATGCAACAAAGACATTTGCCCAAGTATAGGGAAAATAAAAGTGAGTAGTGCAGTAGTGTGGGAGGGAGAGAGCCGCTTAATGATGAAATATTACGCTGACCGCTTGTGATTTATGTAAACGAGTGGCTGATCAGGAGTTACGACGAAATTTTAATATTCACGACAATATGTCCAAGCAATTAAAAAGCAAAGTAATAGCTCGCGATAAAGTAAAGACATTATTATAGCTGATTAGTAATTCTATTTAGGACGCAATTTTCGTCTCAATAATAATCGTATGCCGCAATTACTCGTAATATGTATTTCGAAAGCCACTTTGCGTAAAAATCGGATCATTAATATGAGACTTCAATTGCTTTGAGCTATCGATTTTCAATTATAAATCTGGACACTTGTAAGAAACAAATCAATTATTTTTGGCAAGTTGCGCCAAAGAGAGAAATCGACCATTTAACTTTTATAGCATAGAGACCAGCAAACTAGCGGCCACACATACGATTACAACTGGCACACATACAACTATATAACTAGCACACATATGATTAGGTGCGCTCGGTTGAGCATTTTTATGTCTCGGACTCTTATTTCTCGCAATTCGCACGTTAATATCTTTGTAATTCTATTATTATCGATGAAATAAGTGGAGGGCATTTTGTCTACAAAATATATTGGAATAACTACGGTGAAGCCTAAAGTTGAAAATTTACTTTCAATTTCACGAAGGAGACATATTTTTTGGTCTGCTTTTATCGGCAATGCACTTGTTCCTATTAAACCTGACAATTGGAATTCCATTTTATTTAATATCTTCTTAGCCTGCCTTTTTCCCCCTTAAACGGTCCCCCCCCTCCACCTCCAACGATTATTCCGCAATATAATAATAATGTTAAGGATTCATTGTACGATTATCATTATCATTAACTATTGTTATTATAGCTGAGACGATTATCTATTTGGCGAAATTGCGCGAGAGAAAAATCGAAAGCCATTTATATTATAATTTGATCTGACAATCATCGATAGATTCCACTAGCACTGAAAATAAGAGAGAAAGAGAAAAATAATTACAATGTATCTAAAGTTGCTCTATGATTTCAGTTTGTGTGTCTATATAGCGCCTCGTTTATCGGCTTCGACAAGTCATCGTCCTTTATTATTAATAGTGAGTCGTCAAGTTCTTTCAATGCTTAATCCCATAGTTGTTTGATTGGTAGTTGGTAGAACTGGTCCGGAATATCTCGCTCGATAATTTTGATTGAGAGGGACTTTTTTCTAAAATGGTAATAAGGAGTGTCTCGTGAGCTCGTTTCGTTCGCTATGCACTTTATTAAAGACTTTTCTCCGGAGTAAAAAGGTCTAAATGTATTTCATTTGCTCCGGGGAGAATAATGAGCAAGCGATTTTTTAATTGCGCAATGAATGAAGCCACGGCCACAATCTGTAAACTGATCTTCGGCAAATCTCATAAGCACGCGAGATACGCTGTCAATCGGAATGCCAATTTTATTGTTCCAAATTGAGCCTCTTGACATTGTTGTGGGAGCCTATTGCCTCCACCAAACGGACTCGAATTAAAAAAAGTCCTTTCAACAATGTTATAACGTCAATAAAGTTATGGAAAAATCGCTCGTCTCTCTTTATCACTATGGAGAAATGCGCCCTGGCAAAGTAAGTAGGACGAGCAACGCGTGCATATATAGTTTTCTCTCTCTCTCTGTCTCTCACTCTCTCTCTCTCTCTCCCTCTTCCCTCAATTTATAAGAAAAGTTTAGCGGCATTTATAAGAAAAGTACATTTCAGAAATTTATTATTTACCCTACGATGAGTATTTTTCTACCTGAACTCGTTTATTATGTAGTGTACACTTTTCAATGTACTTCCGTCATTTTTTGTAAGTTATAGGTTCACTCATTTTCCCCTCCTCGTCGTAGCTTATATCAAATTCTACTCCTGCCATGCGGAATTTTTCAGAACAAATATATATTTTATCGACTCTTTTTTACTTTATCGAATCTATTTCAACTTGGAGTCGTGCGAGTCGATGCTGGATACCTTTGTACGTGAATTTCCGGCGCACAAACGGCCAGCGTGGCATTTCATCCTGACCCTCCGTAAATTCTCCGCTCTCCGCCTTTTTTTTCTCTCTTTTTAAAAGAGGCATCCTTGGCTAGAAGTTTCGTGCATTCGTGCAGAGGTCCATCCTCGGTCTCCCTCCCACTCTTACAAAATGCTCCCTCCGTTCCCTCGCTTCTGTTATATTTTACTTCGACTAACTGCTTTTTAAGAGCTTAGAATTTAAAAGTAACATTGCATTTTCACTTTCGCAATACATACTTTACCAAATTCTTCCTCACTTTCGAATTTCACTCCCTTTTTCTTTCTCTGAACTTTTAGTTTACAATACCTCGCGCGCTCCTGTCCCTCTTGAGTCGCGGATGGCCAACATTTTCTCGCTCATTGTAACTTTATCACTGCTAAAATGTTGAAAAATAATACTTTCATCATTATCTAATGGGCCAACAATATATAATTGGGCAATTATTAATATTGTCTTTATTTACGCGAACACGTAATAAGAAGATAAAATAACAACGACATTTAATACGAAATTTAGTGCTCTGTTTTTTTTTTTTTATTTTTAACAATTCAACCTCTCTATATAATAATATAACGATCTTTATAAATTTCAAGTTCTATTTTAATAAGTAGCGAATCACTCCAAGACTTTTCAATCTCATTTCCTCGCTTTCAATCTTATTTTCTTCGATAATTAGAGCATTAATTTTTGCAATGACTAATAATAATAATCAATTAGTCAACTAATAATTTCAGTGTCAATGTCGAAATAGCCAACAATAAACGACTGCAATGCAAAACGCATTGCAATAGATATTTAAAATTATTTTGTTAAAATGTATTTTGCAATTCAACAAGGATGTATGATTTAAGTATAAATGACACTGAAATGTCGGGAAAATGTTATTAATTGCTAATTATGCATAATTTCGATTTCAATTGTATTAAACTGTTTCAAGGATAAATTTTTTTTTTCATAAATACAGGAGAAGCTTAAAACACTGTACTAAACTAATATTAAATAAATATCCTTTTCTGACTTATTAAGTAAAGATATAAGTCAGAATATTTATTCTGATAAAACTGATATTAAAAGTTATAAATATTAATAAATAGTTAGATAAAGTATATAGAAGATTTACTCACTCGGCTTTCAAACTAACGCCAACAATATTTTATTTCATAAAATAAACCAATGAAAACCTTGTTGGCGTGTACGTGTACGTTTGTGTGCGCGAACGAATGTTTAAGTGCGTGCGCGCGTGTGTGCGCGTGGGTACATGAGCAACGAGAGCGCGCGTACAATTCAATGTACACACGCTTATTACACAACTATCGTGTGCATTAAATATCCATATGGGACTTTTCGAGCGAGTCGTGGAAAATCTCAAATTCGATACACGTAAGCCATATATCACTTTTGAAATAAAAATTACCAATTAATATAACAGCAACGTCACACATGGAATTTCAATCAAACTTTAATCTTGAAAATGTATCTACGCTTTCAATATATAAATAGACACAATTTACACATTAAAATTTCAATATTTTTCATCACTTAATATGCCATGATGGGCACACGATGCGTTGAATATGCATAAAAGAGCATAGCCATCGCCATCTATAAATATAAATATATTATTATATAAATGACTTTTTTAATGGATTATAAATTTCTGCAGCCGGTAATTATTGGCTTAGAGCACGGGACGATAAAGCATGCCATTCTACCTCTTCCCTCCCATTAGCCTATAAAAACGTATTTCACACTTTAACAAATATCAGGACTCAAAGTAACACATAATTATCGTAACTATCGTATTTTAATACCGAAATTTCCATTCAATAGTCTATGATCAATCTACAATACGTTTTTCGCTTAATTTGCTAAAATTTTGGATAAATGTTGGAATATACAAAGAGAGCGAGCTCTTGAAGAACATTATCCGAGGTGATATGACACGTTGAACGGAGATGGAGAGAGAAATGGAGAATAAACGACGACAATTGCAAACAGCGCGGAAAAGAAGGATTACTTATACATCAGATATCCAAGAGGCGTAGGAATCGAGGATTTCTTAAACAAAAGGCAAACAAGCGGTCGACGCTCGATCCTTAGCGAGTAGTATTACTGCCTGTACAGTCAGGCGAGTGCGAGCTTTTTCTCTCCCTCCAGCTCTTCACAGAGACGTCTTTCGATATCATTGTAGTCGTATGGCCGAGCAGAATAATTGCTGCCATAAGGATTTATTATTTGTGCCGTTCATCCTCCTGCGCATTGCCATTCTTCTTTTGCGGTGTAATAATAATGGTAACGTGAAGCACGTGGCAACTCTTGCCACTGAATTTGTCATTGTTTCGCACAAGTGCATCAAAAGACCGCCACGATGGCCTTCAGCATATCAATTTCAGACGCACAACTACCGAGTAGTTTTTAAGCTGTAGTCTTTCATTGTAGTTTGCAGAACAATAGGCAAATAAATTACATCTCGCCAAGGAGTGGAGAGCGGCATCGTCGCCTCTACTACAATTCTCAAATATATCATTAATTTAATTACAATTACACTGTGCTCCCCCTCCAGTAGCTCTAATGTGATTTGTAACCTTTCATTAATGCCAAACGTGTTGCCTTTCACGACCAATACGAATTGTCCGCTTTTGGCGCGTGCGTGACAAATCGATACGAATCGAGCTACTTATAACGAGCTAACGTCACTTTTTAATTGAAAGCTCTAACAAATGCGGAGCTAAAACTAGTTCTAATAACGCCCACCGCCGATAAGTATTTTCCAATTAAGCCCCCAAGCCATTGTACTATCCATTGCGAGCGAAATAAACAAAGTGCAATCCACATCGACGACATCAAATTTACAATCCGTGCAACTGCTGCCGCCTCCCATAAATCACCTTGAGCGAGCATCGCTCTTATTATATCAATACAAAAATATCCAACCCTTTATCATTCCGCTCGTATCGCCAATTCAGTACGAGCAGCGCTCTTGGCAATCCCCCCCTCCCCCCGGCCATAAATTACAAGCCCACGAATTCGCAGCTCGACAAAAGGCATCTTCCACTTCTCCCGATATTTCGTACGAATGGCAATTGAATTTCGACGGCCGCTCCCAAGCTCAATACACAACTCAAAAGCCACACGTGCTTCGTTAACTGCACGCTAATGATTTCGAAATCCCATTAGAGTTGCCGCGCGTGCGTGCGTGCGTACGATCTTACGGGGCGATCGCCTCGCGAGCCAACGGCCCACTCTGCCATTTCCCGACCAACTAAGAGCCAAGCGATCGTCTAATCGCGGATTTTCTCGAAGGGCGTTCCGACTCGTGCTCGAGGGGCAGTCCGACATTGAATTTCTGCCCCCTCTGCCTCCTCTGCCTCCTCTGCCTCCTCTGCCTCCTCTGCCTCCTCTGCCGCCTGTGCCGCCTCGCTCGTTTTGCTTTCCTCTTCCCTCGGCCACTGATGGGACTCGCAAATTGGACGTCGATCGAGCAATAATTGCCCTTCTTCATTGCCATTAGTATTGCACAACTTGGGCGCTTATTGATGATGGGCTTGCTTTTCATCGACTTTTCAGCGGCCAATGGGCTGCAGCTCGCAAATGCCCTGCGAAATTCCATGCACCGCCGCTCGCTCCACATTTTGCACATTTCGCTATTTCCAAGGCATGCGTTTGTTGAGAATTAGTCGCCAAGCGAATGGGAGCAAACGCGGCGGTGCATTTGCGCAATTAGCGGACAAGATGTTTCCAAGTGTCAGCAGCAGCGTGAGCCACATACTTTCTCAAGTGGCAGCTCATCCAATGGCATAAATTAATTGTTCAGTCGCGATAGCAACGATCCGCTAATTAGGCTCGATTCGGCGGGATTAATGTTTGTGCTTTTTATTAGCGTCAGCTTGAGCCGCAATTATCCATAAGCATCGAAATAGGGCGCAGGGAGGGACGGGAGAAAAAGCTCCGAAATGAGCGCGATAATAAAAAGGAAAACACTTATAAGGGCGATAACAATGGGAATAAAGAGGCGAGTACGCGGCGTTTTAAAAAAAAAGCCCCTCGCCGCCCCCCTACGACAATTTTAGCTGCTGAATCGGCGAATTCACTCCCAAAGCTTTTAAAGGCTATTTGGGAGTGCGAGTGGGAAGGTGGGAAATAAAGTTTCTCCGGGCATTTCGGCCTATTAGAGCTGCTGACCGCGATTGCCGCTACAACACTTTTCCACGCTCCTTTTGCAATCAGAACCCTCGAAATGTCCTTCGAATACAGAATGCTAATAATGTTAATGCTAATACAGTTGCCTTGGCATTTCACGAGAGAGACAAAGACAGATTTACAAACGAAGCTGCGTGAAAAGTCGTAATCTGAAGGCATTGAGATGCTATTGGATGCAGCCGACATACAATAAAGAATAAACTAAAATGCCAAAGAGCGTGGATTGCTGATCGACGATTCGTATTATTGATAAATGTAGGATAATTAATGGGAGAGAACATGTAAGCGGTAATGAGCGGGATAACAATGAAATATTCGCTTCGACGAGGCGCTCAAAATGCAGAGTAAACGGCCGTGGAATTTAATATTAATAAATTGACGAGGCTTGCGACTTTCACTTTACTTTCGTATCGTGGCGTCCAAATGTTTCTGTACAATGTGCCTCCACAATAATATATATATTCAAAGCTCTCATTTAAAATATGCCTAAGCAATTTATGAAATTGCCCAACACTTTTATATTATTTGAGGATGAGACGCAGTCGAATAGTATCCGCGCTCAAGTAAAAACTTGGGAATTAAATTCCATCGAGGCAGCTAAATCAGCGCATCAAACATTCTCCGTTCATTGCGCGTGATCGTCGTCATTTCGGAAAGATCAACATTAGTTTCGTTGGAAGTAATGAATTACCTAAAAATCCTAAAAATAGCCGCATCAATCTTAGCGCACCTTTTCCCCCTACAATTTATTAAATCTACACGTCAAACTCGTAAGTAGCTCGTTTATAATATCAGCATTAGAAATTCAAATATTAATAAAATCCAGTAAAATGTTGATATAATGTACGTGCCCGTATATTATACGTGTAATGGTGGATTTTTCGCCGATATAAGATACGATGTCTTTCTACGTACGATCTATTGCATTCAAATTAATTTGATTTTCACGGGGAGTGCCTCACATCGAGGCATTTTTAACGAGCTTTAAAGAAGCATTTGCAAACAGTGTTGTTTATTGCCTCGTATGACGTATGACGAAAAAGCTCTTTAAATTCGCATTGCAATTGAATAACCAGCCATTTTCGGTAATTGCTTCAGTAATTAGCATAGTACGCCAATATTATTTGCCAGCTTATTAATTAAGCATTCAAGCCCTGCGCGACATTAGTTGTAAAATTGTAATTGCACGTCGAGGTCGATCGGTCATGCGCACCAGCCGCCACGACACGCTCTAAGGTCGGGAAATGAAGAGAGAAGGAACGAAGGCTCACTCAACTATTGTAAATCATACATCAGAGCGCTGGAAATAAAAGGCCGAGTGCACGTCATTAATCAACGTCGAGCGCTATGACAATAAATTGCGGGCCGCGAGCGAGCGGCGCACGCGCGAAAAGAGCAGAGGGGAAAAAGCAAGGCAAAAGGACAAGACAGAGAATGGGAGAGATAGAAGGAAGGAAAGGGAGAGGAAACGCACGGCACCGACACCCCTGGCGAACAAGCAAATCCGCACGAGCGTTGCGCCGTTCCACAAATTGTTCAACAACGTAACGTTATCAGGGCGTAAAAGGGACCACCCGCGGGCTGCATCGCCTCCCCGCCCGCCCCCCCGCTTCCTCATAAACGGCCCTCCCAATCCGCCTTTGATTAAGAGTAGAAGAAGGCGAGCGGCGAAAATCCTTGCGGCGCTGAACTATTGCCGAGCTGCTTCAATTCAAGTTGTAACAGACTCTTGGATCGCTACTTTTCTCCCAAGATTATCGCCCAAGTTTGCAACTCGAGTGCCGCGATAGGCAGTCCCTTCAACAACTCCGCCCCCCTCTCAATTTACATAAATTCCGGAATAGGTTAAGTTACGAGTGGAATTGATGTTTATTATTGGCCCCATTCGACATGGCTCCGATAAAGGCGCTAATAAACCCGTGTTGGCATAAATCGTTGAAAAACCCTTGGCGGCTCTTGACGATACGCACCACCACCACTCGGCATTATTTATCCCCGGCATCCTCTCGAGCCTCCCCCCTCCCACCACTGTAATTTCGATATCGCGCTTGATAAGGGCACGCACTCGTCCTGGCATTCCTTTGATATTTCAACGAGCTCGCTATTCCAGGTATGCGCGATGCGCGGCGCCGCTTATTAATGCTTCCGCTTTAGCATGCCCGCCCTCCCCATATTTCAATATCGCGGACTGGCAGCCGCGGCGGCCGCATTCCCGATAAGCCGAATATGAAATTCGGGAAAGAGGCCGTCGGCGGTGAAGAAGAAGAAGTCGCCTAATGACGCCCCATTAGTAGGCCCCGTGTTAGCTTATAAACAGCCCCTGACGAGGCATAAAGCGATCGGACGGGGCTCGCTCGGCAACTGCGGGCATGCGCGGCGTAAAATTGCGCGCGGCATCGAGGCGAAATGACAGGAGGTGAGTTATTAGAGCTGCCTTTTCAAAGCGTCGCGTGCTGTTGGAAAAGGAGGGCGCCGTATTATTGGACGTGCCCTGTGATTTTACGAGTGAGCCCCGCATTATTTCTCTTTCCCTCTGCTTTCGGCTACTTTCGCTATTTATTTGAGGGTGGGGTGGGTGGGTGGGGAAGGGTCGCGGTCGAGAGGATCGAAGCCGCGGATCCGTGACATGGGTGTGCAAGAGCGCCAAGATGGAAAATAAATATCGGCGGACTCGGGCATTGTTGTAAAACTGGCGTAATCCGTATTTTATTGTGGCTAGGCAGTGAAAATAGGGGGCCCGAGGGGCGGGGGTAGGAGGAGTTATTATTACCGTGGAGTGTAAAGTGAGGAGGAATTGTATTGTAATTGAGTTGGTAGGCAAGATTGATAAATGAATTTTTCCGTGCAACGCGCGAGTGGGGCTTCGAATTTGAATGAAAATTGAAATTTTAACATTTTTTTTCTCGTCTGCGACGATCGAGATAGGAAAAAAAGGGGAAAAAATTCCGATAGGAGGATATTAATAGATTGAATGTATAATTGAGCTTTGCGGGTAATGAAGGGACGAAGAAAGTCGATTAGAGGTCTTATTAAAGGTACAAATCTCATGTGCCTTGGCGCAACGAGAAATTGTTGGCATTTCGTTGTCCTTGAGATTCAAATGCATTTGTATTGTAATTTTTCAATGAGCCCATTGATAATGATAAGTGTCGTGCTATTTTACTGGCAAAGTACTTTACATATTATTTATTAATTATTACACTATGGCGGGTGCTCGCATTAAAGTTTCATTAGCCCCGTGAAATGCAATGTAATGTAATGGGAGAGAAAATTATGGCAGTTTGCGATATAGGAAATTTTCATCGTAAAATCTTAACGTGTCCACATGCATTAATGACTTTTATTGGCATTAAAAAAAAAACAAACAAAAAAACAAATGCAAAGTATTCAATTGCAATGATATTTTCGACGGCAAAAGTACAATTAAAAACAAATATTGATTGATGATAAAAAAAGCTGGGAATATTTATAAAATATCGCGTTGAAGAAAAGCACGAAACAACATATCGTCAGAAGAAGAAGGTAAATCTCTCGTATCATTTCTTTATAATTAATCTTTGCTCTTTTCTATCCTCGACAATTTAAAATTCGTATCACCAATTAATGTTACTATGAAAATAAAGATATAAAGTATCTAATGAAAATGCTTGTGGCGTTGGAAGAAAAATTCGAATACACCGAATGACGTTATTGCCAAATGGATGTAATGGAATGGAAACGCGGAATTGAAATGAAAGCTTGGAGCTATCAGCGATTAACTATAATCAATATATATATAATTTAAACACACACACGCGCAAGTATAAAAGTTTGCGTACGAATGTTCTGCAGTTTATGCGTGATTTTTAAAAAGTGCGCAGAATATCGGCATCGATGATCAAAGTAATGCAGTACGGAGGAGATCTTCCTCTCCCGTGAAATTTGCCGCACAAGAGGGGCAGGCGAAATTACTGGATTTTACGATTTTATTTATCAGTGATCTAAGATATTTGTTCCGATTGCATTGAGCAGGTACTATTGAATAGCCGAGTGAAAGCATTTGCACGAAGAAGAAGTTATTCGAAAATACACGAGTCTATAAGAGCAAAAAGTCGGGTATCGAGCTTTCACTGGCATTAGAATAAAATTTTTATCCAATTTCAATGTAAATTAACGTTTTCCACGGCATATATATATATACACTTTGAGAAAAATGGCCATTATTAGTTACTCCGTTATAATGTCGATGGGGCGGCACACACGAGATACATGTTAACCAGGTCTCCATTAGCCATCGAGCTCACGTTCATTCGCCGAGTGTTAAATTTCACAATCTGCACACAACCGCGCATCTACGCACATCAACGAGCTCCTCGTTGACCAACCAGCTCGTACTCCCACAGATAAGAGCACGAGCATCAACATCCTTTGCCCCAAACGAAAATAATTCCCCGCCATTGGGACAAAAAGCGCGAGAGCACGCGACTCCTGGCCAATGCCTTTATCGCTGCTCGGCTTTATCAACTCTCGGCTCAACGCTCTCCTCCACACTCCTCGCCCCTCGATCATTAACATTTACTCACTGTACGTTCAATTCTATTTCTCGCCTTTATCCTCGCCACCTAGCTTTCCCACCATTTTCCCTTATATTGGAGGCGCGCCGTCGCCTAGGTCGAGGTCGCTGACTGTCGTCGACTCTCGCTCCTGTCCCAGCCCTCCCCCCCCTATGCCCCCCATGCGTCTCTAATAGCTGCCTCTGTGTGTGCGTGTGTGTGTCACCGAGGGCCGATCCACTTTGATATGCAGCGAGAAATTAAAAAGGCCGACTACCGGCCATTATTATCGCCGCTCTGTATTAGTAGTCGGGGAGGCAAAGTTTTGCGGCCCACGCCGTCCCTCCTCGTCCCTCCTCGTCCCTCGTCGTCCCTCGTCGTCCCTCGTCGTCCCTCGTGCGCCCGATAATGTCGCCTTCCGTGCATGCGAGACGCGACTACGACATGTGTTTCTGGCATTGGTATGCTTGCTGATTTGCCAGGTGGCACTACGAAAAATTTGCTCTTATGGAATGTGCGCGGCCGACGTTGCTCCTCCACGCTCGTGATTTCATTGGCTTTTCCAGTCGCAGAAACGGACTATTTCACCAGTAGCAGGATAAGTTTGACACAATTGAAGCGACGAGAAAGCTGAAGCTCTCTATAGGGTTCTCTATAGGGGGTTAACAATTTATCCTGAATGAAAATCAATAATCTGCTGAAGAAAGTTGCAATGCAAGGAATAAATCATTAAGTTATTTACGACGTCTATTATGGCTCGACTCGTGCGAAATGCAAATAATAAATA
Organism: Ceratosolen corneri; assembly: GCA_030522565.1. Classification (NCBI taxonomy): domain Eukaryota; kingdom Metazoa; phylum Arthropoda; class Insecta; order Hymenoptera; family Agaonidae; genus Ceratosolen; species Ceratosolen corneri. Next base: position 4,939 of record JAPYYT010001470.1, on the reverse strand, counting down.
ACTTTTATATATATACATATGTGCGCGCGTGTGTGTGTAGGAAACTTTCCTTACTTTCATTAGTCAGAGAGTAAATGGAGGTAACGTCGCTTGCAAATCGAAGCAACAATTTATAGTCTAATCACCGCCAGGGTGAATTCGCACACGATTTTAATCACCTTTAACGGTAAAAAAATGAACTTTCCCTTACTCCTGGCATAGAGCTTATTTAAAATATATCGAAATGTCGCCTCCTTCGTATGATGCTTTTACTTTCTTTTCTCTCACGTGAATGCTCTCTCCCCTAGCACAATTAATATTCCTTTAACGCGCCTCTCTCCCTCTCTCCTACCAGCAACTGGTTTTACGGCGCGGCTTATCGCTCTCTTGTCATCGCGGTTACGTGCTGAAAAAGACAAGGAGAACGAGAAGGAAGCGAGAGAAAGAGATTGAAGGAAACGAAAGGGAAAAAAATAGAGTCGGCCAATTCGATCAGTCGGCCTGCAAGGCGCAAGATATTTTCACGAGCAAACTCGCTCGACTCACGCAATGCCGACGTGAAAACACACGCCCACGCTCGGAAAAGGTAACGAGAGGCAGGGGGGAGATTTAAATTTAGATCTGAGATTTATTGCGCACTCATGAGAATATTGTAGGACAATTGACAGAAGGATTTCAGGATTTCTCACTAATGACAACTGCCTTTAACTTCAGCAGGCCGGGCTTCGTTGCCTTAAAGGGACAAACTTTCGGCCAATATATCTCCCTACGTAGCTCAATTACTCGTCATAATAATTATGTTTATGCTTTATTTTATATTACATGTCCCAATAATTATACATTTTTTATTACAAACTATTCAATTCTTTTCAAAAAGGATTGGCAGTGCATAATTAAATGGTATTTATCATTGTAAAGAATCTCATCGTCCTCAAGTTCCGTTTGATCGTTCAGACATTATGAGGTTTTCCCAATACAATTAATATATTTATAGTCCTGTTTTGTTAAGCAAGAAGAAGTTAATAAGAATAAAATGAGAAAATTTTGTTTGTTTTGTTTTTTGTTTTTTTAAATAATTGGAGTGAGAAAATTCTCCTCCGGTTATAATTAATTTACTAATTATGGTCAGGTAAATTTTTCCTACGCCACTTGGCTGAAAAATAAGTCGACTTAAAGCCGACTTGAATCATAATTTAAAGCGCTGAATAATTATTTTAATCATAATTTACGTGTCAATTTGATATTATACATTCATTAGTATATGCCAGGAACAAGGCTACCGTTTACACGCGCGCACGCGCGCATGCACACACCAAGACCCACAACATACAGAGAGAGAGAGAGAGAGAGAGAGAGAGAGAGAGAGAGAGAGAGAGTGAGTGAGTGAGAGAGAGATAGGTATCAATTGTGATAGAGCTAGTTTGCACAATGAATCGCTTGTGCCCGCGCCCATTTGCGTTTGTGTGCGCGCGAGCACGGCCTTATACGTGTGCGTGTCAATAACGTTAAGCTTATTCAATATAAGGTCTATTATTATTATGATTAATACGGGACTGTATTATTACAGTGCTTTGTAAATTCAAGGATATTTATTTACCGAATACCGACGGCTTTGCTTACAATTTTATCCACAACTCGAGCATTATCGCCCATCCTGCGACTCCAATATTATTACAGCCGAAGCAAATACCTTATCAGTCATTGCGTATCAACGGGCAATTATTACGCAGAGATGTATTCCACTCAAAATTGTGTTAACATGTCTGGCTACCTACGAACTCGATCAATTACAACCGCTTGAAACGGCGCAAAACCCATAAGAAACACCAAGCACAAAGCATAATCCAAAGCGGCGATAATGGCGAGCTGGCTAAGTCGCGGTGAAAGCTCCAAACTCAAACTCTAACTCGCCGAGGGACACCCCCGGCGAGCGGGAGGGCCCTTCTTCGAGGCGCCCCGAGGCTAAATGAGACAGCCGAGTAGTGCAAGGGCGTGTCCGCACCGGCAGTGGCACAACGCATATTCCGAGGCACACTGCACTCGGACGGCCGAGGAGGTTATAGGTAATGGAGGTGGGGGAGGGGGGGTGGAGAGGGGCCTTTATGCGCGCCAGGACGCTTGAAAATGCAAAGGAGGGCCGGCCCGACGCCGACTTTCCCGCGTAGGAGGAGGGTCGGGCGAAGGGAGAGGGCCCCGTGCACTGCTCCCATCATTTATTTTCCGCTTTATAAGCGCTCGTCAATTAAACGCCGCTGCCTGATGAGATTATTATGCCCCGAGACAATGGCCCGCTCGCTTTGCGCAATTTAAACTTTGGTTATTCGGCCAACTCTCCTCCCCCCTCTCAAACGACTCTAATCCTCTCCTCGCGTACTATCCTTTTTAAATGAAAAGGCTTGCGCAATGCCTCGGCTGGTAGGCCACGCAATTACCATCGCTAATTCCTCAGGTGCTGCGAGCGTTCAATGGCACTCTTTATGACCTTGCATGAGAAGTGGACTCTAATGCGACGTTGTTCTCGAGGCTGGGACGAGGCGGGGATCGATGAGGTGTGCGCGAATATTTGCGACGTCGGGGCTTGTCCCTGGCGGCAGTCGAGGATTCTTGTCTCTAAGCTACTCCCTCTCGCTCTTGCAGCCCCAATAAAAACCCATAACGAACCGAGCAATCCAGCTCCGATCGCTACTCGGGCATTCGGAATTATTAAAGACGTTGTGCTTACGGCCAATTCTTAATTTTTTGTTGGTTAAAAGTGGCGAGAGGCAGAGTAGATAAATTGCCCTTCCTTTCCAATATTCAATAAATTCAATAAAGTCGGACAGGCTTATTAGTATTACGGCCAATCGATGTTTAAAGCGGCGAATGGCGCCTCTTTTGGCTGTAACGTGGAGAATAATCGAGTGGTATTTGATCAAAGTATTTTATTGCCTTTCGACTTGTCCGCGTCTTGTATTTTGCGCAGAAAAGTATTTGCCAAGCATATGTCTATGGTGGCATCTATGGTAAAAGTGTAACGTGCCTTTGCACAAACGCTTTTCCACATCTGTCCTACGCCATAAGCACCCAAAACACAATCTATATTAATTTAATTCTATCGGCTCATCCACGTGTGTTGGTGCATTAACATAATCGTGGGATAAGATAGCATCTCGACGCGACCTCACGTTCGCAAAATGTTGGGGGAAGAAGAAAAATTAGCGTAGACCTAATTACCTTTTAACGAGTCAAAGGAACTGCCGATGAAAATTATATATTGGCAAGAAATTCATATACGTCGCTTGTAGCTCAGAGTTATAATTACGAAATCGTAATGGCTGACTTGATGTGAAAGCCTCGTGTCGCCAATAATTGAACAATCCAATTATCATTTGCTCGAATAACTGTAATTTAGATGAATCGGCCGCCCGACGCTCTAAATAATATTTATTAACATTATAAGTCTGCATTTTTTAATTGGCCTAGATTTTCCGCCCGCGAGTTTAAATCGAGGAATTTTCGCGTGAAAACGCGAGTGCACAAACTTTTAAAGATACATTGATATTAAGTACAGAGAGAGAGGAAGAAGATGGGCGAGGAGAAACATGGCAACAAATCTAGTTTCCCCAAGACCTGCTTGTTTATTCACTTTATACATAGCAGTTTAAAGATAAGAATTTAAAGTAATTCTCAACGTGTAATGCTGAGCGATGAATGGGCGCAATGTATAGACGTCGCTCGTCCATTTAAAATTTACTTTTTAAAGACTTCTTGAATGGTGCGGAACGGCAGTATTAACTATGATTTATATGGAAGCACATGTGTTGAGCCGTAATCATTAAAAGTGGGAAAAAGATTGGGCCACGTATCTGTGTCAATCTCTATGATTACCATGACAAATAGATCTTCAAGCAGCTATATATGTATATATATATATTGGGCAGATTTTATTCGCGCCAATTGCTTTGTTAATTTTAGTCCATACTGGGCGTGTCGATGATTTTGTCGCTCTACTCATAAAGACAATTGCGTAATAGAAAAGAGCGCACCAACACGCCAACTACAAATACGATGAGGAGCATTTCTTTGATAAGTTACTATTCTATTGTATGCGTGCGATACTTGTGGCCAACAATCTTGTAATGTAATAAATTTCGAAATGTAATAAATCGAAAGCTAAGGAGAACTTTGTTCGATCGCGGCAATTATGCTTCGGCGACACGAGAAAAATGGCCGTTTCACCGTATGCATAACAACGCTTAATTTACATCTGCACTCCCGCTCTTACTGGGCATTCGCGATTTGCATAGGAAAGTTGGCAATTGATAATTGGCCGTGTGTCAGGCTCAAATTTCCCTCCAACATCTCGGCATTCGAACGATTTTCCACCTCCGCGGGATCGCTCAATTCCACTATTTTATCTCCGTGCCGGCCCAGTGATAAATGGAGATGTTCGATGAGTAAATTCGAGCTCAAGTTCGACGGGCGAGAAGCTAATAATTCAAGGGGCCGATAAATACTTCAGCGCGAATCTCCCGATATCCCGACAATTATTTATTTACAAGCCGCGCAATGTTAAGCGCTAATAAATAAGAGTCGAGTGGAATTAAGAGGGCAGATTTTAGCGCACAACAGTTTAAGAGTTGCGAATGCTAATGTCCCGGGACTCTCCGCGCTAATGCGTAATCGAAATGGCTTATGCAAGGGGGGGGGGGGGAAGCGAGATAAGGAGGCTGGAAAAGCAGGCGAGCGCGCTCGGTGCTGGCGGGAAATTTATCAATTAAAAGAATTGCCGATAATACGCGACTCTCGCTCGCTTGTCCCCCTGCGATACATGGAAATGGAGAAAATTTGACGGAGTACCATTGAATAGGCCGATTAATCTGCGTGGGCAGGTACTACTTTACCGCTGCTTTCTCACCTTTCTCCCCCCCCCCCCCCCCCCCCCCCCCCCCCCCCCCCCCCCCCCCCCCCCCCCCCCCCC
>JAPYYT010001469.1:0-32144 GCA_030522565.1 Ceratosolen corneri | reverse complement strand
GGCTCATTCGTGGTGGAGGGGCAGGAGGGGGGGGTCTGTCGGGAGAAAAAAGCGAGAACATAGTCGGAGGTGGATCGGAGGAGCGCCCGAAGCGTCTGGCGCGTGTAGGCATACATCACCGGGGCGAGCGAAAGAGAGCGAGAGAGCGGGAGATAGAGGAGGCAGGGGGGAGAAGCGCGTCTCGCCGGGTCGAATCGATCATCGGGGGCCTCGGCGTCGGCCTGCGTACGGCCGCTTTCGCGCCCAGCACGAGACCGTTTAAGTCTCAAATCGGCCGTGACGACGGTGGTGGCTTCCGAGAAGGGCAGCCGTGCAAGAGTATCCAGACGCCGGGGACGCGAGCGCCTTTTATTCCTTCGCTTCTCTCTCTCGTTTTTGCGACTGGCACGCACTTCTAGCCGAGGCCCCGGCGCCGTGTTCATCCTAGAGGGCGAATAAACACGTGGTGCGACAGGGCGGCTCCTCGACCCGAGCCACGTCGCCGTTGGCGCCAATCGACCATCTAATAATTATCAAGTATATAAAGTACAGAGCGTTCGCTGCCAAGAGGCGGGGGGGAGGCGAATCTGCCGACGCTATTAATGAACGTTGGTGGATTTGAGTAAAAGTCGAGGTGTCTTGAAATATGCATCAACTGGAATTGTTAACTCGGGTATGAAGTTGCTTCTATGCTTGTTATTTGCTGCTGCCGCTACTTGTGGTGCTGGTGGTGGTGGTGGTGGTGGTGGTGTGGATGTGGGTGTGAGTGGTGGTGTTGCTGCCGCACGCCGCCGTCGGCCGTATTATTCTTTTATTTCCGACGCGATAAATATATAAGTAATGACAAACTGATATATCCGCAGTTACCGTTAGCCGTCTCGTATTGTTACAATGATGCATGAAAATCGAGGAGAGAGACGCTTTGTACAGTCGCGATAAATCATCCCTACTTTTTAATGGAAATCCAATTGGCCGGTTCATCAGTTTGACGAGGGCATAATGACAGGGGTTTTTTTTTATGACAGTTGTGACTAATCTGCGACGCCGGTCACTTTCAAATTCAGTTGGGCGCTGCGCGCGATTGTAGCGTTAATTTGATAGGCGAGGAAAGAAATAGTGCGAGAAAAATATCGTTATGATAAACCTTATCGAACTTTGTAGTGCAACATGAAACATGCATTAGCTACCACATTTACTCTGGCCCGTAATATCTTTAATAGGAATGGCGGGCTAAATACACTTCCTACATTTTAAAATATTCCACTCGATTAGAGGCACGAACAGCAGCTTACACGCTTTCGACGTACAACTAATCAACTGAAAATAATTACTCTTAATTATTCCAGTATCTCGAGTCATTATTATTAATATGCGATAAGAGTTGGCGCGAGGTCCTAATAAAAAAAAATAGAGAGAAAAAGAAGCTCGCACTCGTAGTAAGTAGACTCTCCTCCCCGCTAATATGCCTTCGGGGAGCTTTTATCGCGTATTATTTCTTCTGTATTTTTAATGCAAGAGCATCTGTGCGGAGCGACAGTCGATTGGAGAAAGTGCGGGTGGGAGTGAGTGGGAAAGCTTATATATAAATAGGGGGGGGGGATAATTAGGGAACGCAGCGGCCAAGTCAAATGGTAACTTTGGACTCGGGGATGCGCAGGGTCGCGCGGCCAAGAGGAAAACCTCTACCGCACGCAAGCTTCAGCACTCCCCGACAACATTTAGGCGCACGAAGATACGAATCACGACATCGCCCGTCGCTTTTTTTTATCCCCGAGCCTCCTTATTCACCTCCGCGCCGCGCCCCAACGGTAATTGGGTGTCGGTTATGACAGGTAGAGGAGGAGTCCCGCTGCCGGGCGCCCGCGACGCCAAAGCACCGAGACAGGCACCGAGGCAGTGGAGTGAGCGCGGGTGGGTGCGGGGCTGGGATGGGAGCGAGAGGCTGATAAGAGGGATAGAGGGGGGGAGGGAGTGGACGGCCTTAACGAAGGGGATCGCTGGGGCGCTCGTCCTTCACGGGCCGGCGACTGGCAACCGGGGCTCCCGCAACAACAGGACGAAGCTGCAAAGAAGCGAGGACTCGTACTCACATATGTCGATGCCGGTGGCCAAGTGTTGGTGAAGGAGGGCACTGAGGAGGAGCAGCCGTAGTCGGCAATCCATGACGCTGCTCTTGCCGCTACTGCGATTGCTTAGATGCCACGCCAGCCGCTAATCATCGAACTCTCATAACCGCCACTCTGAAAATAACAGAAAAATAACAGTTTTATCGTGGGCCATTGGCTTACTTCTTCTCTCAAACATCTTTTCGTCTCGTAGCCTCGTGGCTCTCTATCTCTTAGGCTCTCGTCCGCGGCCGTTGCCGCTAATGAGCACGGGCCCCCATGCCCCTTTGGGAAATTGAATTTGATTAACGCATCCCCCGAGACTCCATCTTTTCCTTCCCTTTCCCACAATGCACGCGTGCAAACTAAATCAGAATGGGGTTTGGTAGGTGGCGATACTTGGGGGCATTTAACGAGTAAGGGAAGCCCGGACTCCCGTCAAAGTCGCCTCGAGCTCACTTCCGGCAATCACGGCCGACGAGCCTCTTCATGTTGCGCTGCCCGACAATTTTCCACCTCCGTCTGTCCAAATGACTGTCGTTACTCCCGACGAAAGGAGGACGCTGCTCGCTTCGCGGTAGCCATTACGGGCTTCCCCGGCCCCGACGCAGCTCGCCAACTCATCGGCGATCGTAGATTTTTCAATAATGAGTACGGGAGAGAGCGTCCGCGGTGGATAATCGCGATAATCCCGAGGCCCCGATGGAGAAGGGAGGCTCGGCGGGCGTCGTTCTCGGCGTCGTGTTTGCCGACATTGTGCGATAATTTTCGAGGCCGGCGACCCGGTTGGAGGAGCGAGGGGCCGGCGAGTGGGTAGACGGGGCCGAGCGAGAAGAAAACAAAACGCACGGGTAGAAGAAAAACGAGCCCCAAGGAAGACGGAGCCAGTGAAAAGAGGATTTCTGCCCCGGCCATTTCGGCAGCTTTACTCGAGCCCCCGTATATACCGCGCACATTAAGCGGCCGGGGGTGGGGTGGGGGTGGCGGGAGTTGAGTGAAATGGCGCGCGCACCACTCGCCATCGCCCGCGCGAGCACTGATAGATGCGCCAAGCCTCCGCTTCCTATATATCTTCCTTGGCTTCTCCCGCCCAGCCTCACCCTCTCCCACCTCCTCCTGCACTCGTTCCCCAGAAGCGACTGGACAAAGGGGCGCATTCAGGTCTAGCCTAGCCATTACGCGTCATTATCGAGATTAAGATCGACGGCTCGAGTGAGGGGGAGTAAGACTGGCGAGGGTGTAGCGAGTCGAAAGGCCGCGGTAGCCGGAGTTCCTGGGCCGCGCAGACGAGTTGGTCGCTTGAGAATGCAGCGAGGCCCGTACAGGCCCTGGCAAAACATTGGCTCTTGTCGGTGATATTAGACACGGGGGGCTGCCGGGATCGTCGATGCTGATTAATGGATGTTGGTCGAAAATAATTGTGCCAGTGGCATTTCGCGCGATAATGGCCGAAGATCGAAAAGAGTCGGGTGAAGGTGTCGCGAGCCCTAGTTGGCGAGTTTGTTATTTGGGAGGGATTGGTGAGGGCATTGGAGAGGCAAAGAAGCGGCTTGCTTGCCTCTCTGTTAACCATTATCTCGGTACTTAATAAACTTAGCGGGTGAATTGTTGGGGCTAATGACGATTGCCGATGCCCTCTGTCCTCCTTAATCTCGGTATTTCCTCGTGGCCCGGCATTCGCCTCAATGACTACTCGATGACAATAATTGGCATCGTAAAGTGGGGAGCAGGGAGCGCGATCCAAGTGGCGGGTTCCATGTAGCCAGAGCATCGGAACCTCATTGTCGGACATTGTAGGTTCGAGTTTTGATTGGGAATGTACGAGGAGGAGGAGGCGGAGGAGGCTCGGCGCGTGCAAGAGACACTCGGCCGTTTCGGAGAGATCGAGCGATTGGAGACTGGCGAGAGGTCGAGAAATAACCGACAGCCTCGGTAGTTGGAAAAAAAGCGCCTCGCCCGCTGCCCCCCACCCCCCGGCCGCCGCCGCCGCCGCCAAAATCCAGCGAGCCGACGTTACTTTTGCCCGTCAAAAAGAAAGGTAGAAATATAAAAATAAAGGCGAAAGAGCCCCAAGGAGGAGAGTCTGGCAGTAGTCGCACAGTTTTTGGTTAATTAACGGAAACTCTTCCATTCTCCCAGGCCCGCTCCCCCCCCCCCTCATCCCCGGCCGTCTCACTCTGTCCAACAACCGAAAGACCCTCTCACTCTAGTCGGGGGCGATGCTTATCCGCTGAGTCGGTGGGAACGGCGTTGCGCTGACTTGACGTCGGATAAGACCCACGCGCCTCTCATTATTTCGTGCTTCTATCAGCCCGAGCTGTCTTCTGCCCTCCCTTTTTTCTCTCCTGTCGCTCCCCCCCACCCTACCGCCACCACGCTCTCCCATCGCCGCCGCCGCACCACACTCCCGCCGCCGCCGCACTCCCCGCCCTTCGTCCCGCGATTTCGAGCCACCGACAGCGAGTCGCGTGGGAGCTTCTTCGTGTTTTTAAAGCCCTCCTCGCGAAATTAAAAGAAGGCGATGGCAAATTGTACGCCTCTCGCTGTTGCGCATTCCTTCTCTCGCGTCCCACTCTCGTGTTCTCATACGACTCGCGACAACTCGACGGCCTTCCCTTCCAATGCCATCGATAAGCCCCATTACAATTGAATCAATCCTCCTCTCGATGCTCCATCCTAATACTCCATCTACTGCTCCATCCTAATGCTCCATCCATAATGGAATTCGCAGCGGAGTTTTCGATAAATCGTTGCCCTCGGGCGGCTCGCTCGATTAAACGCGGACAATTGGGGCAAGTGAGGCTCGTTGGCAGCATTAGTAATTAGATTATCATCGCGCTATTGATTGGGAGGCAAGAAGTTGAAAGTCCCGTGGCCAAGTGGGAGCACAGATAATAATGGCACTCTTGCTCGCCTTCTAATTGAATAATCCGTTTAAGGATTGCGCGAAAATATTGAGGGCGACGAGGCTAATGTCGAGCGTCTTAATTGCCCGGCTTTATCCGGCTACTCGCGTATTACATTTATCGCTCTTGAGCGTCTCTCGCCATCTCTCGCCCTCGCCACCCAGCCACGCGGCAACCTTATAAAATTGTTGCTATTCAATTAACGATCGAGGAAGCGAGGCTCCCACAGAGATTATCGTATATGCGAGGAGCCAGTGAGAGAGAGAGAGGGAGAGCAAGCCCTCCTCCCGACCCACTCACCGCTATTTCCTCTTCAGCCGCGTCTCTCTGCAATCCATTACATCTCTCGCCAAAATCCAAGGGCCCTTTTATAATAAAGGGACATACACAATGGACGTGCGAAAGGGGGGGGCCGCCGCCGCGTGGGGGGGGGGGCGGGGGGGGGGGGGGGGGGCGGGGGGGGGGGGGGGGGGGGGGGGGGGGGGGGGGGGGGGGGGGGGGGGGGGGGGGGGGGGGGGGGGGGAGTGAAGGGAGATTCGAGGAGGGCTTAGCTTTGTGAGCCGACACGCACGATAAGGAGGGAATAAGGAGGGAATAAGGAGGAGAGTCAATCCTCAGGTACGACGCCTCCTTTTAATTACTTTTATTTATTTCTTTAAACTTTTAAACGCGAGGATAAAAGCACTTGCTTGTTAGCGACTTTATAGCTGACCTGATTTACGCGATGCGCGGCGACGCGCGTTTACCACTGACGCGTCACTTCACTTAATCGAGAATGTTTATATATTTGTAATTAATGATGTTTTAACGTTCATTTTATGCGTCCCCCTCGCCTTTTTCGCGGAATGATATAATACGCGTGAGCGAGCTGATTTGCGTAAATCATGCGCATAAAGCCCGTAATGACCAATGTCTGTTTGTCAATTCGCTTTATTTCCTTTTTATGATATGCTTCCTCCAGCCGAGACGGTATTATTAATAGCTTAATTGAAAATCGGCGGCACGAGTGTTGTTTCTGGCGAATAATCGCCCCTCCTTTAACCCTACGACAAACGGCCCAAATGCATTTGCAATTAACGACGTGGTGTTTTTATAATTTGATCGAGGGATTGCGGAGTGGCGAGCGCGATGTGAGACTTTGGAATTAATTCTGGCTGCTCCGTAAATGAATAGCCAGACCAATGAGAATGTGCACCACGAGCTGCATATCTTCGTAATCCCTATGTCTATACAAAGGATAAGAAGCTCTCGCCGGTATTTGGATATTTATCCGTCCCCTTGCGAATTAATCGGCAACGGCAGAATTATCCGCCTCGGAACAACATTTTTAGGTCTGGTCTTCAAAAAGTAAAGTAAACCTCCTAAAAGTAACGTAAAAATGGCCAATGTACGTATGAGACAGGAGAGAGAGAGAGAGAGAGTTGAGTAGGAATTGGGTGTGGGTGGGACGTATTCGTAATTATTGAAAAGCTCGGCTGGATTGTGGAAAAGAAAGCGAGCTGCTTGTTGAGGAGGGAAATTCGTCATATCTTTCGGGTAAGAGCGTGGCGCTCGGAACTTTCTAATTAATCAAGTGGCATTTTCCGAAAGGACTCACTGCCCGATATCAGATTCCTCGACGTGAAAATTGTCCGCTCCTCGTTTGCATAAAGTCGGCCGCGCACCAAGTTTCCAGCTCGTTAACGGAACGACGAAAATCCACATCCGAGGAAGATATGCTCGACGCCACGGGACAAAGACGAATAGGAGAGACGAGGACGACGACGAGGACGACGAGGACGAGGACGACGAGGACGAGGACGACGAGGACGAGGACGACGAGGACGAGGACGACAATTACACTATCGGCTTCCTTAATGCCGCGGATTTGCATGTCAATTTTGCGCCTTTTTTCCGCCATAGACGCCGCCAAGTTACGTTCGTTTGTTCTGCGGGATTGTGTTTTCTTTTCATGGAAATTTGATTCCCAAGGACGGCAGTCTTATAACTTATTAGAAGTTATTAATTTTTGGAAACGACACTTGCCGCCGAGTTTTATCCCGAGCGCCGCTCGCCTCCGCCAAAGTTTTCCAATTAGTTTCAATGTTTATCTTGAATTTCGCTTAATAGTCGCTGGCCGTGGATATTTTTTTTAATAACGAGGCCCGACGGCGAAAGGCCTTCGGAAGAAAGGAGCCCCCCACTTAAACTCTTATTTACTTCATTGGATTATTAAAGTGATCTAATATCATCGATGGCATTTACACTCTGTATTAATCACAATAATCACTGGCCCATACGCAATTAATCCTCTCTAATTAGCCGCTCGGCCGACTATTTATTATCACCTATAATTCACGTGACATTCAAATATTCATAGGCGCAATTAATTTGGCGCATCATTGAATGGCCCTTGGAGAAGGTTTTCACTAAAAGGCCTTGGCGAACGCTTAAGCGCACGCGCAAATATAAATTAAAGAGCCGAGCTCGCTAATACCGCCGATTTATTTCACTCGGCACACTCTACACTCTTTATTGTGGCTAATAGTAAATTTCAGCCATTGCTAATTGCGCGGGATGCGAGTACCGTATATTAAGCGCTCGCGAGGCCCCTCTCCCGCAATTATAATACTACATCATTATGCTAAGAGCAATGGGAAAGTGATTAATACTTGAAGTTTTCTTGTAGGAGCGCGCGGGCCGTGACATCGGAGCGCAATTTCTCAGGCCACGCACCAATCCCAACTTGACTGATTTTATCCTCGTAACGAGGCTGTCCCGCTGATATAAAATCAGCCACTGCCGAGCACATCGGGCCAAACAAGAACCAAATAAGAAGCAAATAAGACTAAGAAGAAGTAGCTGGAAGTGCACGCGCGGGCAGCGAGTTGGTGGGCTCGGGGGCGCATTTCTCGCGACTTAATTAAAAGAAATCGCCTCTCCCTCCCCTCCTACTTTCCTCTCTTATTTTTGTATAAAAGGCCCGAGGCTCCCCCCCCCCACACACACATTTATCCGGCCGATTGGGAATGGCGGCCCCCGGGCCGATTGGGAATGGCGGGGGAGGGAATGGCGGGGGAGGGCCGTTAATAAGCGTCTGGAGGCGTCCGGGACGACGAGCATTAGCAATGGCTCGCGATAATAAATACCCCGGCAATTATCGGGGCCCCACTTACGCACAGGTGGCGTCGTAAATTTTCGCTTTGATGCTCGGGCCGATCGTAAAGTTTTTTGCGCGCGCGCGCGCGCGCCCAGCCATGTGGGTTTACGGCCGGTGCGCGGCCGTGCGAGGCGCCGATTTTTGTTTATCGATTAATTAAGATGTTGCCCGTAGCTTTATTGAGCGATACCGCATTATCGACGCTTAAAGTTTAACACCTCGCGCGGCCAAGGGGACAGCCAGCGCTCGTAATATACGAGTCAATTTGAGCGGTGGTGGGGCGAGGTGGGGGAGGGCGGGCGAGGTTTATTTAGAGTATCGTATATATTTTGTGCCAAGACGGCCTCAACCTCGAGCGGCCTCCTTCTTATTCCTCCTCGGCCAGCGCTCCCTCGAAATATGAATAATTTTTTTCGTTACTCGCTCCGAGTCACCAGCGACATAATTAAAATAAACGCATATTGGCAGTCGGTTGGAAAAATTGAATACGCCGCTACTTGCGCCTACAAAGTTGTTAACGAGTACGAACAATGCATGAATAATCGCTTGGCAGTACTATTTACGGCATAATTTCCGCGGTAATTTCTGCTCGCCGGCCGCTCCATTTCTCATAATGACTTATAACGTGATTATACCATAACATCGTGAAGGAAAAAATTGAAGAAGGAAAAGCTACGAGATCTTATCGCGGCGAGGCTAAGGATCTAGGCTTCAAAAAGATGAATGCCAGGGCATAAATCAGTCCATTTTGCAGCCAAGCAATTTAAATCCAGAGAAGCTTATCGAAAATCAGTCAATAAAAGGATAAGTTAACCACACACACACCCCCCTCCCAACCCCCTCCCAACCTCACCCGCCGACTTTCATTCGAGCTGTAAGACTAATTTGCAGCTACTAGCCGATGTTATCGAGCTTCCTCGCAAATCGAACCAACACATTCGAAGCTCCGCGACTGTCTACGTAAAGACAACAGAATCCCATGGGCTGGTAATGAGTGCGAGTGTGCGCTTACGCGTGTCAGAAACTTGTATTTCTTGAATTTCCGTGTGCGTGCGTGTACGCTCCCAAGGGGTCTCGGCGATCCTTTTAGCTTAGAAAAAGGAAGATCTGCGACAACTAATTGCCACGAGCATACCTCGCCTTGCGCACTCGTGATATACAGCTTGACACACACAGAGAGAGAGAGAGAGAGAGAGGACAGTGATAACGGGACGGGGGATAACGAATGTTTAAAGCTTTGAATAAAGGGAGCGTCGGGGTCGATTAATTGCAATTAATCGACAAATTTTTGCCACAACTATTCCAAACTGCTAGACACTTTTTAAGATTACAAGCAAGTCGTTAATGATTTAAAGTGTTGTACAGTTACAATTATTAACAGCATAGCAAATCACGGAGAAGGCATGTTGGTAGGAGGAGGAGGAGGAGGAGGAGGTTGTTCCTCGTGAAGAAGTTACGTCGTCGTTGACGATTGTGACCTGGGAGATGGAATAAAAATAACCGCATAAACTAGCCAGAGGAATTATCGATCTGCAAATTATTTGCCGTAATTCTCGATGGATCACGAACGAGGCATAAAATATTGTACCTCTTGGTAATTTTGCCCATTATACACTCTCATAAGCAATTATTACCTGTTCCTAGAAAATTTAATAGCCAGTATTAATTTACAATCTTGTGTAGGCATATAACGCGGCTGTCGAAATTAATGAAAATGGCAGGGGTACCTAGGAGATATAAAATAACATTTTTCCGAGCAAACGAGCGGCATAATGTACGCAATGAGAGGTCGTCGGGACGAAAAGAGGGATATATATGGATATATAGTGGATAGAGTGAGCGCGGGAGGACGTGGTAAGGTGGTTAAGGTGGTTAAGGTGGGGTTACGGGTTACGGGAGGTGGGGAGGGATTGGGGGTGGCGGCACGCGATTTCCGCGGGGTGATTATAAATTAAGTTCGTTTTCTAAACGCGCGGAGGAGCGTGAGGGATGCGCTTTGGTAACGTGAGTCCGGACGTTTCAAAGGTGCTCGTGAGCTTGGGTTATGGCAGAGAATTTTGCTTCATAATTTATTTCGGAAATTTAAACGGGTTATTTTGCATTTTGCGCGGCGCTGCAATTTCGGATGGAGTTTCAAAGGAATGCTTCCAAAGTTAATATGTGAAATAGAATTATATTACACGTATGTGTGTGTACGTGTCTGGGATTGTGGGGAATAGGCATATAATTTATTTGAGATAAAACGTTTGCTAGTTTGTTGCGACTGAGGAAAATTAATCCGTTTCAGGAATTAAAAATGTCTTGCCTTTGTAAGTGAATTTCAATTTCAAATGCGTCTAATCTCAAATGATTCATTGCGATATAATAAATTTGCGCGAATATTTTATTCCCATACGCTTAACCGCCTTTGCCTATTCGCAATATGGATATCAAAAGAGATTTGTTTACAATTAATTGCAGGAAAATAGTAGCCAGCACAGGAGCGAACCAGGATTTTTACTGAAATCGATAAATAATCACCAACGAATAAAGTTATATAGCATTTTTTCATTCGTCGATCACTCTCTTATTCATTCTCTCTCTCTCACTTTCCTTTGCTCTCTTTTTGTCTTTGTAACCATACAATAAGCTAAATGGCTTGATTAACTTTACGTTTTCTTTCGCTTCCCCCCTCCCCCCAAGATCATGCATTTACATAAAATAATCATGTATGCAAAATTCCAGAGACCAGCTTCAAATTTATGAATATTCAAAATTCAGTGTCTTGCTCCGAGAAAAAGAAACGGATTAAGTTTCTAAATCGCAGTTAAGCCATGTTACCGCATACTAAATCAGCCGCAGGAGTTGCGCTCTACCGAATAAGAAACTACGAACCCCGAACTAATTCCAGGACGAACATCGGTATTCGAGAGCACCACGAGCACATGTTCGGCGAAGGTCCGCGAACGCCTCAACCACGACGTCCGAGCCACCCCGACCCCGACGCCCCTTCCACCTCGTCCCTCGCACCTCACCTCCGCCGCTACGATGCTCCGCGCCGAATTCCCGCGATCCCCGCTGAATTAAACTATTTTTCAAGTCGCTCCCGGCGACGCCGACGCTCCTCGACACGCGAACTCACGAGGCCGCCCGCATAAACGAGGCCCGCCGACACTACCGGAGCAGACCAGCTCCCTCGACCAGCGGCAAATTACAGCGCGCAAACAGGCGTCGTAAGCCCTCCTCCTCCACCCGCCAACCAACGCATACTTCAAAACCACACGCCTGATATATTGCACGACCACTCGGCCTAGCCACCTCGCCTACACTCCCCAAACACCCTCCCCCTCACCACCACGCCCCACCTCGTCTCCCCCCCCCGGGACCCGGGGCCCGACGCTCCGCGGGAGCGCCGCCGACGCCGCCAATAGCGCCGCCTTTAACGATCACGAGCGATCTCCGAGACTTCACTGCCTCCTCTTCATCTAGCTTCGAGCTCCCCGGCGGACTCGGCCCATAACTCAGGCTCTCCAAGATTCGCCAACATTTTGGCCGACGGCCTCCCGAGGCCTCCTCCATCTGCATGTCCGCTCGAAAGCCGGCCAACTTTATTCTCGAGCACTCCCGATGACGGACGATATGCACGCGATGCGCGGCGAAAGGACCGGCTGTGCACGAGGTTCGGCACCCCTCGCCCCGCCATCAACCTTCCTCATCGGCCCGTCGAGGCTGGCGAACGAGCCCGCACGACGAGGGGCGGGCGGGGGACAAGTCCTGGTGCGCGCGCGCACCACCGCCACTCGGTCCGCTCCAATCTCTGGCTCGGTGCTCGAGACTTGTTTCCACGACGCGGACACGCTTTTTCGAGGGACGGTTTACTTGCCCGGCCGAGTGCCAATTGGACTTTGAGGGAATCCCGGAGCCGAGACTATGTAGGGCCGGCAACCTTATTAAATCGCCTTCGACGAACATTTTCGACCGAAGCTGGCAACGCTCACCGCCAACTGCAATCTTGTCATAATGTACGCTCCACATGGCCGTATTTTACCTCGCAATTCTAATAAATTAGTCTCTGCAAAGTGCTCGCTCATAATGATTAAGGGCTAGACTGAGCGTATGAGAGTGCGCAATGAGGAATAGTAGAATAGAAAGAAAAATAGCCAAAGAGGAAGATGACGAGGAGGAGGAGGAAATTTGATAGAAATTCATTGAGGAGCCACGTATTGATGAGATAGAAAGGTTTTGTCATTCGACCAAGCGATTGTAAATTATTAGCTGTGCATCTTTAAAAGAGTAGATTAAAAAAAAAAACGTTGAAAAACGCAATGAAACTGCATTTCCTAAGTTTTCTGTATTCGTCAAATTATTAATAGAGGATTAGAAGAATCTTGGGGATAGATCGAGCCAATCACGTTCTATTTATTATCAAAGTTTAAGTCCCATTAATGCAGGTTTACATAAAAACAAAGCTAAAGCAAATAATTAATTAATAAGCAGGCAAGAAGGCAGGAAAATATTAAGGACGCAAATTTAACTGCTAATAGGTTTCTCCTCCACGTCTTCTTGGGGAATTTCGTAAAAATTCAAAATTATCACCTCGTTACCACTATGTAAGAAGGGACTATCGAGTATTTCAAAATTGCTCACAGTCGTAGAGGCGAAGGCAACAACCTTGTTAATAAATAATTAATATTTACAAGGAAATATGTTGCATTATGGTAGTTGATATTTAATAAGAAAAAGTCCTACGCCTCAGCGTATCAGATAGTATAGTAGGCAGCAAATCTTAATAGAAAAAATAATAAACTGGAATTAAGCGTAAACCAGATTTTCTTGTAAGTCTAACAGTTTCTTGTCACAAGTTTGCCTAACGGACTCGATAAATTTCTTCGGTAATACCATAATTCCACAAAAACATACAAAGAAATCCCGCACTCCATTTATTCATCGTCCGTATACTATAAGACAATTACTTGGACTCGTGCGCTCATAATTCTTTTATTCCTTTTTCAATAATGTAAAGGCAAATGTATGGCAAACGATAATACTTTTTCCACTCGTCACTCTCCATTCATCCAATATTAAGTTGCGAAATTATACGATTCAATCAATAGTAATAAACTTTCATCTACTTCTCGTTATGTAGCCTAAAATCTTTATATTACAATTAAGCAAACTGCTTTAATGCAACTTGACGAAATTCTTACGATTATATTTGTATTATAGATAAGATTGGTCTTATTGTTTATCCGATGACGTGGCATCCGCAATGCCTCGGTGTACGAGTAACGGAAGCGCGGACTCGTTACTTCATATAAAATGTATCATTTATTAATGTAAGCACAATCGGCAATAACTCATCCAATTAGCATGAGTGTCAGAAGTAACGAGTGAGAAAACCTCTATGGGTGTGCATGTGTGCGTGCGTGTCTGCAACTGAAATTGTAGACTTAGAGAAAGGCATTAGACAATATCAAAGAGGAGTCGAAGGAGAATTAGTGGCAAAGTAAGAAGAGAACTATCAGGCCAATCTGCAAGATACTGTACAGCGAGACAGTAAGTATCGAGCAGGATAGAATTCAAGATAGCTATAAGCTAGAGAGGGAGAGAGAGGGAGAGCGGACACTTTGAAAAGGAAGGTATAAAGAGGGCAAAACAGGAGGGAGCATATCCAGACCGTACATTCAAGCCATGAATTATGCAGTTGGCTTAGGGCACGAGTTATACCAGTAGGTAGATAGATACATAGATAAAGAGAGGGAGGGAGAGTGAGCAGAGAGAGAGTGAGAAAGTTTAGAAAAAGAGAGGAGATTTAAGAGGAAGACATTTCACGGGTAATGGTATAAAGCAAGTGCAGAGTAAAGACAAATACAAGCTTGCGGTAGAGAAACACACGTTTCTTCTCCCCCCCCCCATCCCCCTCTCCGAATTCCTTTCTCATCGGTTCTTTTGTCATTTTCTAGCGTATACAAGTCTATTTAAAATAATGTCCATTTTCCGATCGCTTAGCATTATGGCAACGCACTTCTTGGCAAGAGATTCATGCGTATAAATAAGCATCTTAATGATTTAATTTTAATGGGCTTCAATTTTAATGGTCTTATTCCTTTTCCCTGCGACTTTGAAAAAACAAATGCGCACGTTAAAAATGAGCGAACCTAACGTTTTCTTTTTTCTCTTTAATCTATTAACTCGGATTGTATATCGATTATTTGATTATAGATAGCCCCGCCAAGTTCTCTCGATTTATAAAATTTTTACACGTTTTCGAATTCAAATTATACCATTGATGAATTTTCTTAAAGTAACGTATGATACACATTAAAATAATTAAAATGAAAAATTGTAAACCCTGTATTTATTTAAGATCAGTCATTAAAAGTAGATTGGAATAATTTGATTTAGAAAGCCTAAGCTATTTATAACTTTGGATAATGAGAAATTTATCCATCGCGTTAAAGTGATTCGATACACTTCAACTATTATTCAAAGTAGCATTTTATCTAAATTTAAATTTATTAACGGATAAAAATTCGAATGGTTATCGCGGATAATTCTTTATGGTTATTACGGGACGAGAATCAATTATTCGCGCTTAATATAATAAATCGAAAATAAAACAATATTTTGATTATTCTTACTTGCAATTATTTCCCGTGTGCCTACACATGTACATATGCGTACACTTGAATGTATTACGGTTATTATTATTGTTATGTATATATATATATATGCGCAATTATTCATAATTGTTTTTCATAAGCTACTGCTAATTTTTTCGTGAAGTGATTGCAGAAAATCGATTACCAATATCATACAATCACGAATCATTCGATTCAATTTATGATTTGATTATGTAATTTGAGTTTTGCAAACAACATATCTCACGATGAAATTCGAATAATGAACTTCTACTACAACATCCTATTATCTTTAACTATATTACGTCGTGTGGTAGCAATACGAAATAAATAACTATTTATATAGTGCCATCACCTTTTGAATTTACAAATATGAATTTCATCAAGAAAATGTTTATATTCTGCATAAGTATTCGACGAAACCGAGGATAAATCTTAGAAAAAAAAGTATAATATACGAAAGATAAAGAATTACAATAAACACATTATACTTGCGTTAAAATTAAATTTAATGAAAATATAATAAAGAATGCGGTTTAATAATAAAAGTACGTCTAATTTTTTATAACAAATAAGTTGATAATAATAGTAGAATTTGTAAAATTTCCATTGGGAATTTAAAAGATTAAGCGGTTTTTATATTGAATAACAAACTATAATATGTCTATGTAAAAGTCTGCTGACTTTTCCAACATTTTATTTTTTAGTTAAATGAAAGATGTAATTTTTACGAAAAAATTTTGTGACACACAATTCGGTGCTTTGACAAGTTTCCATGAAAATGCGAACTAAATTATGATCCAGTGAAGAAGAGTTACATATTTTGAAGTACTCGGCTCAGAAATCAGAAGCTAAAAATAAAGAGACGGGAATAAAAAGTAAGTGGGAGAGAGTAAGGGAAATGACGATATTCCATCGGGTCGTCGTTGCAGATTGCGCGTTTCTTTATTTTTCCTTCATTTTCGCAGCTCCCTTTGGATTTCCAAAGTGCGATGCACTCGACTGGATCCGCTAGTGGGAAAGTCGTCTCGAGGGCCGATGAGAATAGAAATTACGCGTGCCTCCCTCTCTCCCTCTCTCTCTCTCTCACTCCTCCTCCTTTCTCTTTTCAATCAGCGAAGGGAAGAGAGCGGCGAATCTCAAGTTCGGACCCCCCCCCCCTTAGCCGACCATTCCTCGTCCCGCTCGATATTCATATCCTTTGCTCGGTGAAGTTGTTCGGATTGCAAGTCAATGCGCTCGGGCGAATGGAATCGGCGCTATCGAATCTCTCGCCGCGCTTAGATCCACGCAAATGAAATGCTAAGAGAAATCTCCCCTCCCCTGGTATTCCAAGTTTTCTGCTGGTAAGCTCGGCCCAGTTACATTACTCCCCCCCCACTCCGCCGGGATATTAAAGTCATTCGAGAGGAGAAAGATGCTGCTCCCTGCTCAGCTGAATTGAAAGATTCCCTCGGCCCTTTTGCGATTGCAATCTTATTTCTTAAGTGTATTATGGCGAGAATGACCCGCCCTCGGTCAAATACGTATTCTACGTTGAATGCAAAAATGCAAGCGAATATTGTTTATCCGACCGAGGTCCATTGTAACTAACTTAATTAGCAATAAGCCGCAATGCCGATGGACGAAAGGAGCTACGAAATTTAATGAGATATCGAGAGAAAAGTGCTGGGAGAATTTGGACGGTGACGTTACAGCTCCAATGTTTTTATCTTCATCGCAAAATTTGATCTTACAACTCTCGAATACCTTTACGTGTAATTAAATGTTATTAATATGCAAAGCCATTAATGCGTTGCACGTTGGGATTAATAACCGGAACTGCGGGAGTGAAAAAGTATAGCAAATGAAACGGGAGGGAGCATAGATGAATCGGTTTTTGGTCGAACAAGAGGAAGCTTCATGCTTCCGTCCGATGAAATTAATCACAAAAGTCCAGTCGAATATCATAACGTTTCCCAATCCATTCGGTCGGATGAGCGGAAGATCGAATCTCGGGTTAATTAGTGTCATTGAATGCTTCCACGGCCTTCCCTCTTCCTCCTCCCTCTTCCTCCTCCCTCTTCCTCCTCCCTCTTCCACCCTCGCACACTCTTTTCCTCGTTCGCTGTTTATGCTACTCGCTCGCACCCTTCTCGCTCCCCCAACTTCCCTACAACTAACTCTCTCTCTTCCTTCCGCCACATTCCGTCCTTTCATCCTCCTTCCCCGATAAATTATATCCCTGGCGATTAATATTTGTCCACGCTGACACCTGGTTATTGGAAAATTAATTTAGCCGACTTATTTAGATTTTATTACGGAACATTTTCATTTCATATCCGTATAATATTTGAATTCTCTACTAAACTTCAAAAGGTCGAACAATCTCACCTCGACTATCCCTATCCAGAAATTGACTTCAATTATTTACAAAAAAAACCCGATGTTTTGATGTAGTTTTCAGCATAAGACGCTGTTTAAAATAATGAAAAACCTTGTGGATGTTTAAGGATAAGTAGAGATCCTGAATATTGTACATCTGTGTAAAGTATGGAATAACTGCAGATGTGTGATTTATAATGTGAAATGCTTTACATAGAGCGTAACTTTAAAATTAATATTTCATTATGTGCACATTACATATTGTATATGTACAGATTTATATTCGAATGCACTGAAATTTGTGCCCAAAATTACGAACTGTTGATGCAAATGGCTTCTCTAATACATACACGTCGAGGTTGAAGAACGTTCACGTTGATAAAAATTTACTAAAAGCATTGGGCGAAACGGATATAAAATATTCGTGCCTGCTCACATTAAGCTTGGAAAATTTTCTTATCGCATAGAAAAAATTTTTAATTCAGGTTCTATGCTCTAGGATTAAATTTTCAAAATATAATTTTATCTGTTATACACTACTGGGTATATAATGTTAAGTAGTTTACTCTCCCTAAACATAGAGTGAAATTTGTAGTACTTGAGAGAAAATCTCTTCTTTTTGTTTTTTTGCTGGAAAATAAGGAGAAAAGGAACGTTTCATTTAAAAGAAAATACCTTTGGCCTCGTAAGAAAATATTTTTATTTTAAAACTACAACGACCGGCTTGCAGGGGGGGGGGCTGGGGAAGCCTTCCCGCATTAATTGCTCAATTTTTTCATTGCGAGTGGCTTGAATTCTTCCTCAGTCAACTCAAATTTCTCCTCCACCAGCCAAATAGATTTATATTGCGCGTAAAAATATCTCGACCCGCCTAAAACGAGGCAGTCCTCTAATGAAAATCCCTTCTTATCATAAAAACACCATTCAACATTATGCATCACTTTCCCGGCGTCACGTTTAATTAAAAGTAAAAGTGCGGCACTTTCTTTGGCCAGCGCCACCGTTACACCGTATTGACTTATAGTCGCGCGCATCTACATTCTTCTCATCCTCGTCCTCCCGTCGAACATAATGTCGCCGTGCAGGCGAGGAGGCGGCTTTTACGATTCGCAATTTGAGCCGAGCCCGGCCAAACTTGGACTTTATCTCTCCTTCTCTCACACGTGCGCTCTCGCCCCTCGCTCGACCCGCTCAGGCCTTCCCCGTCGGCCACCCGGACGTGACTTGGCCTTCTGCGGGGAGCGTAAAACGGGACACTGGCTGAGCCCGGAGCCCGCGAGTTGCAACTTCCACTGGTCGTTATGAAGCAGAGAGGGAAGTACGAGGCCGAGAAATAATCTTTGCTGTTCTTCGTTGGGTGGAGGACGGTGGCTCAAGTGCCAGCTAATTCCTTGGGTCTTATTAGAGAGCCTACGTCGCTCTCTTTCTATTAAAACAATTTCATTTCCCATGAAAATTGGCCCATTACGGCCTTTCCACCTCCAAGTACTCGACAACAGGTATGAAAGGTACGACGAGGCAGCCTTCTTTAAGCGACGATCTCCTAATGAGAGATCAATTATTCAGATATGGCAGTGAAGTCGATGCGGAATTTGGCGAAACTGTTGCAGCAAGTCGACCATTTCGATGGATTTATATCGAAATTTTGTCGATTACGAATTAAACGAGGTTTATCAATTTCGCGAATGGAATCGAATGGATTTCAGGGCAAAGGCCGAGGGGAAAAATCGGTCGACAGTTTACGATTTCGAGTATGAGAATCACTGCTGCCTTTCTCGGCTGGCCATCGACTTTTTCAACAACAGCGACCTTAGAACTAAAAGGGCCCGTGAATTTGTTATCCTTGGATGTCGAGAAAAGGCAGATCACACGCCTCCGAGCAGCCTCCGGGACGTCAAGCCTTTGCGTGCAGCTAATGGCCTCCGAATCATTTAAGTTCTTTTGCCGTCGAGTGGCAAGATCAACTATTTTGACTATATTGAATATATTGACGGTTCTCTTTAGCAAATATCTTACTAATACTGGCTGTATTTTTTATTTCACAGCTTAATGTCGATTACGAGATCGGTAGAGGGGAGGTGGGGGGTGATGTGCGAGCTGTGCGATAATCAATGCAAAAAAGAGCCCCTTTCATTTGGAGAAGCTGAACTCATTTACTGGCAGAGTAATATGAAATTCCTATACCATCATCGCCATTCCCATCCAAACGTCATTACACGTAAAAGTCCCGTATCAAAGACAAGACGTGGTTAGGTAGTGCTCGAGCCTAAATTTATTACGAAGAATGAGTGCAGAGGAAATAGGTATAAAGGAAAGGAGAGGATAATAGGGGGTGGGGGGTGGGGTGGGGTGGGGACAGAGAAAATAAGAAAAGTGGCGAAAACGGGAGGAAAGGGAGGAAGTAAGCAGCGTACATCGAAAATCGCGCGTCCGGCTTATGGTTTTACGAGCTACCATTATCGTCGCCTTGCGCCGTTCTGATTAGATCACCGCCAGTCCCCCACCCGCCCACCCTCCTCCTGCCCCCCGTACTCCGCCCAGCTCCCCTACCACCGCCACTCACACACTCTCTTTCTCACGTTTGAGTGGACTCTAGTAGCTGCTCCCGCGCGAATCCAGATAATGTTCTTGGACGACTCGTGACCGAGTACTGCCACCACACACACCCACACACACACACGCGCACACACACCCCCTTCTACGCTAACTTTCTTTCCTCGTCTATTCGGGGGAACTGTGCTGTTACGAAAGCCACTCGCAAAGTCGTGTCTCGTGAAGATCACAAGGAGTCTTCGTCTCGACGCGACTGCTTACGATAGACCAGCATCCGTCGAGGTTTCATGCATCCCGCATTTAGATTAGCAGATTATTCGATTTAATAATGCGCCCGCTGTTGTTTGTGCAGACAGTCTTTTATAAGCTCTTATCTCCCTCTCTTTGTTTACTTTGGTAATTTACGTAGGGGTGCGAATAACTTGCTGAAAGTGCGATTGCGCCTTTATCGATAGGAGTGCACAAGTTTTTTTTTGAATCTCTAGCATTGATGTAGATTTGGTTTTTAGATTAATAATTGTCGATTCGTTAGTCGCAACTGTTTATAGAATTAGCATTGGTCATCGGTAAACCAATTGACGGATTAATAAAGAGCTTACGTGGCCACGGAGATTTGACCCTCTCCAACTGTCTCTCCAACTGTCTCTCCAACTGTCTCTCCAACTCACCTGCAACACAAAAGAAGCCAAATCGTTAGTCTAATAAGGGAAATCCAGTTAAACAAGTGCAAATGTGCCAAAATGATAAAACGAGGCTCAAAATAAAATAGACGCACGATAATTTCTAAAGTGTGCATTGACAGCCACGAGCCTCCCAAACCAAGTCAATTCAGCCTACGATTAAAACCCCAAAGCCACATTATTCATACACTCGGCTGCAAACATTTTGCAGACATAACCGACATCAATTTGCGAAAATCCAAAATAACAAGACGTCTCGGAGAGACGAGGAGAGAGCAGAGAAAGCCAAACCCCATGAAACGCGGCCGCCTCCTATCCTCCGTCTATGACGTGTAGCGCTTAAGCGACTATTTGGAGAGGCAAACCTTCCAGCGACGACAGATTCGCGCTGCGCCTCGCGAATTATCAGTTTTTGCGATGACAATACCGATAGGACATGGGCGTGTGCACTCGAAAGCCGGCTGCCGCGAAATTGGCCTCCATTATTTATATCGGCAATAATCATTGACGGCTCTTTCGCTCTCCACCCCCCACCCCACCCCACCCCTCCTCTTCCCTACCCAACCACCTATCGCACTCTCCCTCCCTCTCCCTCTCTCTCTATATATTTCGATTTTTTTATATTTAGGGCGGCGTCGATGATTGGAGGCGACTATTCGTCTCGGAAGGAGGTGGGGGGGGAGGTAAACAAAATCTGGCAGCTGAGAGAATCAAATGAATGACCAACGTTACAAGATTGCCGATTTTTTATGATGATTAATTTTGTGGAACAAGATAAAAATTACATGTACAATATGATACAAACATTACGTTACATGTTACCCCTTCGAAGATTATTTATGTCGATAATTTTCAGAGGGACTGCACAGTTATTAGATGCTTGATGTTTTTATTCAAGTTAAATAGCTAGTCGTAAAAAAATCTTTCTGGAAAACTGAGTGAATTCAAATTGTGATGAATCATCTTTTCACAAATTCTTCAGCAAATTTATTGATGAGCCATATAACTTTATATATACACGCACGAATATTTGGTGGATTATTTGGAAAAAGAATATTCAAAAAAATATATATATATGTAATAGAAAAATGTCAAAGGCAAGATTAAATAAACCAAAATTCATTTGCATGTAATCGTTCATTTCAACAAACTATATCATAAATTATTTATACACACTTTCTAAAGCTAAGCCTTCGGCAAACAATTTCATCGATCCTTTACTAATAATTCCTACAATTGGTTCAATCGCATAATATTTCAAAACCAAAGAGATTCGCACAATGATACAAAGGCGAGCTCGTGTATAGTATTATTCAAATTGGGATAGGGAATTACATATTTTTGCACTACTTGTACACGGGAAGGTAGTGAAAGGACGAGAGCGGTGAGAAAGAGGACGGTAAAGAGAAGATAAAAGACGAAAGTCCGCCCTTTTAAATCGTCGAATGCTGAGGCAAGTTCTCCCTCTCATTCCTGTGCGATCGACTTACCGATCCACATTTCGCCTTCTTTCTTTCAAATCGTTTATCAATATTTCGTTCCCTCCCTCCCTCCCCCGCCCACCCTGTCTCAGTTGCACGGACGGGGAAGGACAAAGAAGTTTCGAGGAAAAGAATGATTGTGGCCCGTGAAGTGTATCGGAACTACAACAGCTTATGGTGGATATTTTTCGAAGCAAAAACGCAGAAAGAGAGAAGCACGATGAGTCCACGTATATGGAGCGTAACGAAACGAATTTCGAACTCATATTTCCAGAAATTGAAAGCAATTTCCTTCTCCACGGTTTTTAAATGTTTATTACAGCACGAGACAAAAAAAAAATTACTTCTTACGAAGAACAATTCATTACTGTTGCGAAAAATTTAACATACATACATACATACATATACATAAATATATTTGAATGTTGATTCATACTTAAAATAACATCGGTCCGCCTTGAAATTTAGTATTACAGTCGCTCTTATATCATTACTGAGATAACAGATTTACTTATACTTTAAAAGTAATCAATTTTACCAGGCATTTGATGATGATGACAAGATTGAAAGAATTCTTTAAATTAATAAACATCATATTGCATTTTTTGGCAACTATGAGAAAAGCTATTTTGAAAGCTGTTTAAACGTAAAAAAATTATACATAGAATGGAGCATGCACAGACATATATCGGTGGCATAACTATAAGCATAAGTTGCACTTTCTTTTTTATACAATTTATTTCGCTTGAAAATTGTTAAGTTATGAATATTTAGTCGCATGAAGCAGATAGTTCAGACAAATTGGACATCAATAGATTTCTAATAAAAGCTTAGACACAAATAGATTTCATTTCCTATCTCTTAGTATTTAATTCACTCAATATTCGTGGATAAAATATCAAGAGTAAATGTTTTTTATTAGCTTTACATTCAATTTCAATAGTGAAACAGTTATTGCCAATTTATTTGCTAAAAACTTTCGTCAAGAAGTGGTTATGAAATACATTCAACTTCGAAATGAAACCGAGTAGTTTAAATAAAACAAACTCCAAACAGACTAAGAGAACTCAAGAATGATTCCATCGCAGATACTGAAAGTTAAATGGTACCGAAAACTATTTAAAAACTATTTATTTAATATTCAATTTTAGATTGGATCCGTGATAAAAATGTCACGTAGTGACATTTTCATGATAATACGATACTTGTAATTAAATTGCTTCCACAAATACAATATTTCATGAAACATTGTTAAACGCTTCGTTTATGTACTCATAACATTAATATATTTTCTTATTCCAGAAAAAATTAGCTTACAATCTCAGATTGAGGTATTTAGTGTTGCAGAGTGATTATTTCTGTTTTTATTTCGCGGCCAGGCACATAACAAACATATAAAAATCTCGAAAATCAACCACAGTGACGTTGATCTATTGAATATCATGAACATATCACCTCGGAAAAAATGCGATATTACGATATGTGTGATAAAAAAAGGATTCTGTATACAAGAGAAAAGAAGGAAAATGGAAAGAGCTAGGGGCAGAGAAAATGGCGAGAAAGGCGCGATAGTCCAAGAGCAGAGAATGCAAGAAACTTTCCCGCCAGACCTTTCAGACGAAAAGTACGGCCTGCAAGCGACGTCTATCTCTTTCATTGTCTACTCCGTCCGATCCCTCTCTCTCTCTCTCTTTCCCTCTCTCTCTCTCTCTCTCTCTCTTTCCCTCGTCTTCTCGCTGTCTCTCCCTCTCTCTCCCTCCCTCTCTCTCTCTCGACACTTACTTGCTCTTTTTACTTTGCCGACAAGGTAGTGGTGCGGGAAGTTCGAACAAGGGAATGCTTTTGCATCGGTATACACTGCTTGTGTGAAACGAGCCAAAAAGTAAGGCGGAACATCGTAGTTGCTCTTTTGCGATGATAAAAAAGACGAAAAGCAAGAGAGAAAACGAGGCTAAGGTGGAGCCGTGTAACGAATGGAAGACAGAAAGAGAGTGAGAGAGGGAGGGAGAGAGGGAGGGAGAGTGAGTGAGAGTGAGTGAGAGAGAGAAAGAGAGGGAGAGAAAGACTGTGCGTGTCTTCAACGACGATCGGAATATCGTTTCACGCGCAAGAGAAAAACGCAACTT
Organism: Ceratosolen corneri; assembly: GCA_030522565.1. Classification (NCBI taxonomy): domain Eukaryota; kingdom Metazoa; phylum Arthropoda; class Insecta; order Hymenoptera; family Agaonidae; genus Ceratosolen; species Ceratosolen corneri. Next base: position 8,191 of record JAPYYT010001469.1, on the reverse strand, counting down.
TGAATATACACATACATATATATGTGCAGCATGTACTGTACATGCTTATAGGCCAAGAGTGAGGAATATATATATTGCAGCGCATATATATTATAAGATAGATTTTTTGCTGAGAGGAGACTTTCCTTCTCTCCTACAAAAAAAATGCGAAACAAAAGGAGAGTGTAAAGCATGTCGCTTCGTACATCTCGCATTTGATTTTCTCCTATTAATAGTGACGCCTCTCGGCTCTCCTCTCATTTCGTATTTTAATTAACAACTTGAGTATACGTTTCGTTCATGGACGAGGTGGCGCGGAGGGGGGTGGGGTGGGGGAAGCGGGAGGGGCAGGTGGCTATAAAATATATTGCCCTGCGCAGCTTACGGAAAGATTTCACGTGCGTTGAACTATTATTTAATATCCACGTATTTAAGCATCGCACATTCGCATTACAAAACCAAATAAACATTGAACTCGCGAATAAAATTACCAACAACTGGACTCGTACTTGTTACGTGAAACATGATTATTTACAAAAACAATCCCTTCAATTATAAGACTGATTTTCTCCGGCAATTATACCGGCGCGTATCTCACAACATTAAAAGGGTTAAGGAACCAATATATAACATCGTGCTTTTATTTGCATAATTAAAGACGCGCGAGAATCCTCGGCGGTTCGCACGGAACCCAAGAGAGGCCATCCCCCTCCCCCCCCCTCCCCCCAATTCGGCCTCGCGTTAAAACTCCAAAGGGCTCGCGCGCCTCTCCTCCCTTCCGAAAACAAGTCGGGACGATCGCTCATTGTTTACACATACCAACGTGGCCGCGCGCGAGATGCTTATCGGATTATGGGCCGCCCGAGTCCGGCCTTTATTCGCGCACAAATAAATAATAACTACTTACGAGCCGCGACGAGATGTAGCCGAGGCGCCTTCGAAAAAAACCATAAATAAGGCCTACCCCCCACCACCCCACCCACCCGTGGGTCAAAGCAACGCGATAAAAGGTTGAGGTGCGCGCGAAGCTGCAAAATCGAATAATTGGACTGACATGGACGGGAAACCAGTTTCCATCGGTGGAAAAAAAGTCCATCACGCGGCGTCCGTTAAATCCCAAGGATAATAATTGGTCGAGCGGCTCATTGATATTTCCGGTCGCTCGCGAAACCGCCGATAAATCATTATCCAAACTCACTCGATCTATCTATCAATGTATCGCGATCTCTTCCTCCTCGCGATCCCTCCTTGCGATCCCTCCTCGATCCCTCCTCGTCCCCCGAGCCCCTCCAAATAATATTAATCGGGAGGGAAAAAGCGCCACCAGACGCCTCCCACAGGATAGAGAACATATGACGTGGCTGTGTGGGAGAGGCGTTTGACGCGGGAATCAAAGCTCCCGAAGCCGTCACAGCCAGTCGCTGCCCCAGAGGTTCAGCCTCCGTCTCCCCCTCCGACTCCGAGGTCGCCTCCTCTAATGAAGGCTTTCGCAATTTCGGGGGAAAAGCTTTGATGTGCACTTTCACGCGGGCGCTCCTGCTCCCGGCCGATTTGTCATTATTGGCTTTTTCTCTCATTTTCAGCGATAAATCCACAAGCGGTCGGGGCCGCGCCTCGCACTGCAAGTTTTTTTTCTCCCGCGAGACGGATCGGCGGCCCGGCCGACGCTTCGCAAAGCTTCTTGTTGGATTAATAAGTGCGCGGACCTTCCTTATGGCGGCCTCGATTATGTAAATAAACCGCGTCTGCGATTATAAGCATATCTTTTATCAATACTGCAAATGTATTTGCGCTTGATAATGATGTATTGGGCCGGGCTTCACAAGCGAGCTTTATCGCGAAAATGTTCCCGAGTGTTTAATGATTGAAAATCTTTTTATATCGATGACATCAGGGGCTAAAAATCACGTGATTCATGCCGCGGGAAGATATGGCCGAAAAATAATATTTATGATTGGCATCGTAAAAGTTTATCTTGCCTGAGTCACTGTAGCCTATAAAGTATTTTATATTCCATGGCACTGGGCTAAAGCATCGCGATTTCGTCGATGGAAAATTCCTAATTTTATCGATGATAATTGTCAGGCTGAGAAACCTTTACAATGTTTAAAGCGCCAAATAATTGCAATTTTTTTTTACCGCCAACTGATGGTATTTATGGGCCAAAGTCCTTCCAAGCTGAAGCGCCCAAACATTGACATGCAAATCGCACAAGCATCGATAACTAACGATTTTCCAACTCTTTCGTAACATAAAAAATCTAACGAAATATGCACTTTGAAGGTACGTTTATTGGCGGCCAAGTGCCTAAGTGTGCCCTCAAAGTGCCATTAATTGTGGCACAATTCACTGCTGGAGAATTAACGCGAGGAGAGGCGCGCAATTTAAGCGACGCTCCGTAATAGCAAGATAAACAATTAGAAGATAAACGATATAGAAGGCTAAACTGACTCGGGCGAGTACGAGGATAAAAGTCTAATACATCCAGGAGCAGACGCACTTGAAAATTCTATCGGTTCAAAGTCTCAAACTTTGCCCCCTCCTCCGCACACAAAGCCTCCGCGCCGATAGCGCCGCGAAAAGGAGCCCGAGAGAGAGAGAGTGAGAGAGAGAGAGAGAGCTTAGAGACTCACGCGGCACAACGCATCGCGCCAACCTTTTTCCGCTTTCACGATATAAGAATGCATGCAAAGAGTCGCTCGTCCTTTCGCAAATGCGCGTGGAGGATGGAGGTTGAAGGGGTGGGAGGCGGGTGGGAGGGTGAGTTACAAAGCGATAAAGGAAGGAGACGGGAAAAAGGTAAATACAGGCGGATTGTAAGAGCGGGTATTTCCATAAATTATAAAGCTTTTAAAATTAGGAAATCTGCGCGTTAAGGTAAGACGAAAATCAAATAAGAATGCAGATGCAAATGTACTCGGCCATATTATTATTCCCATCATTTTTCGTATATAATTCAGTTAACTGAATTTTTCACGACATACACTCCCCGTAAGAATGCCACTTCTTAATCCCCAGAGACGCGATAAAAAGCGATGATATTCCGTTCTCGGAACTTAATCGTCGTCGGTCTTTCAAATAGCTATTCCGCTCTGAAAAATTCTCCCTCCTGTAGACATTGGCTGCCAAACGGCAAGTGAGTGGAGCTGTTGCGAGAAGTCGAAGAGCAAATAAATCTGAGGAATAACAAGTGCCACGGCCAAAACACACTAATTCGCATTATTGGAACGGGGAGATGGTGAATGCGAGAGAGAGAGAGAGGATGCGCGCGCGCAATGCACTTCCCTCCTTCCGAGTAAATATTTACGAATTTTTCAAGTGTCCCGAGTGCCTAAGAAAACAGTTTGCAGTCCTAGAATACGAAATCAAGGCCAAACTGCACTTGCGCCTCCTCCTCCTCGCCGATTCCTTTGCCCTCTTCGCCCGCAGCTTCCTCCTATTTACTCTGACTTTTCGATTTTAGCGCCTCGTTCTTGGGTCTTGTAATTTGGCCCTCCGGTTACAGCCACGACAATTCCATCTATCGCAAATTCACAAGATAATTGTGCCATACACAAATCAGCATCCATGGACCTTTAAATTTTTGCTGGCCTATGTGGACAAAGGCCCGGGAGCTTTCCTCCCATTAACCTTGTCGCCGGCAAATTTAGACTTGCCGAATGTGTTTTTTCTCATCCAACCTCGCGCCCGACAATAATAATAAACACGCGGATTAAAGGACTGTTTGTGTAACTTTCTTCCCTCGCACTTGCCACTTTCGCTCTCCTCTCGACATCGAAATGGTCGAGGTCAGCAGTAGTGGCGGTAGCGGCTTCCCTCCATCGGGATTCCAGGAAGAGCGCGGAGGCGCACTTGGAGCTTATGTTCCCGGAAGATTTGCGCTTAGAGTTTGGGAATTGGCAGGCAAAGAGAGCGCACAAGAGAGGATAATTGCGATCGCTCTTCGTCTCAATATTGATTACTAGCTCTGCTCCCCTTTTCCAAGTCACGAATTATCGTGATAATTTGTTACTCGCCTTCGGCTCCTTGTATTCGCTTTAAGGTCGCAACGGCTGCTTGGCATTTCCAAATCATCCACTACGTGCACTCGAGCTTTCCTTGCCCAAGACAACTTTTAATGTCACTATTTATTCATAATGAGCTCTCTCTTGCATTTTTAAATTCGCCAGTCACGGTGAGATGCATTCGAATGCCAAGGATGTTTTATAAGAGAAAAAAAAAGAGATTGTCGATCGTTAAATACGCTCATACGCAATCTGGCCTCATCTTTTTCACGATTATTAACGGGCTTTTCAGTCATTTGCGAGCCCCTATTATTAAAACGTCTTCGTAAAGTCCGATTTTATAATTGCCAATAAAAATTCAATATTCAATAAACTACATCACACCCTCAACCTCACAATAATAATAATAACAATAATAATAATAATAATAATAATAATAACAACAATAATAATAGTAGTAATAATAATAATAATAATAGTAATAATAGTAATAGTAATAATAGTAATAATAATAATAGTAATAATGGTGAAACGAATGAAGTATTACTTGGTTGGCAGTCACTATGATTGACAAAAGTAGGCGGAAAATCTATCAGTTTATCAGTCGGCTAATACAGCATATACTTTAGATTATTGTGCAATGTAAATTGAAGTAAAGTAAACTAGACGATTAAAGGCCAGTGCATTAGCCGAGAGCAGCATGGCTGCGAACATATTAAAAATTCCACCTCCCTTGTTATCTATAAATTATCAAGTACGGGGCAACGACTTGATTGCAATATATCGTCTTTAATAATCCGGGGAGACAGTCCCGTGAAAATCCTTTATTTATATGCATCGGCCTGTCCTAGAATTTACAATACCCGCTCCCCCGCCCCTCGCCATACAACCCACCACCCTCCCTCACCCCGAACCGCCCGCCCGCTCGCTCGCTCGCTCGCTCCGCCCCGCCCACCCAAAAAGAGCCCCGATATTAAAGCAAAAACGTAAAATTTATTAGCCGAAAATGCCATCTTATGCCCGAGAACGAATAAAACCGTGCGAAAAGGGGGAGAATTGCGAGGCGGCAAACACAAAACTCGCAAACAGTATCAACGGCGAGCTTGTATAAAGAAAATGAATCGAGAATCCCAGACGCTCATTCCCAAAGCAATCAAAACCCGCACTTTCCGCCTCCTCAACTCACTTTCTTCCACGGCTTTATGTATTATCGAATGTTTTTTTTTTATGGCCCGTTTTAATGTAAATTACACTCGTATTACTCACAACAACGAGTTTTACAATCTTTCGCCGCGATTTTTCCCCTTGTTCCTCCACTCTTTGCCACTATTATTTATAACACGTGATAATCTCCTATTTTATCGATTACTCTTCAATTTGCCTCCCAACTGCCACTCTACCATCTCCCCTCGCATTAATTACACCCTCGCGTTCTCTCTCGCTCCTCTGCTCACTCGTCTCCCTCCTCCTCCTCGCACACACACTGTCGCAATATCGCAGAATACAACCAATTACATCGCGATCCGATAATGAAAGTTTATAATAAACAGTGCCCGATGATGACGATGATGCCCGATGATGAACCCCCGAGCATCATTACATTTAATTAATTATTTGCGTAATTATTTGCCGTTAAAAGAATTATCGCCTAAATGCCAAAGAGCCCAGCCACTATTAATTTCGACTACTTGGAGGCGGCCGTCGTCGACGTCCCTCTTCCCCACTCACTTATTATTATTATTAAATAGGGTGCCCCGGTGGTGGTGCGGTAATAACGATAGCAGCAGATTGATTTCGATAATCCGATAAATAAATTCAATTTTCGCCCAACGATAAAATACGAATTCAATTTTAAATTGGGTGCCGGGGGAGGCGCCATTGCCGAAAATCCCCACTCGGACGGAAGGATAACTAGCGCCTCGAGGCCCTCGAAGGCGAGTTGGCAGCTCGGAGCGGTGCCCTGGCCATCCTGATTCTTAAAATTTCTTTAGCACCAGCCAGCGCAAGGACCACCGACCAAGGGCTTCGAGCCCGAGACCGTGACGTTCCACATAATAAGTCCACGATACTCTGTATTATACGAGGAGCGTGAGACTCTTGCGCGCCGGCACCTCATTAAGCCTCCTCCACCTTCCCCAGCCCCGAGGCTCTCGCCCCCTCGCCCTCGACCCCCGACCCCCGACTGTCTTCGATGGGGATCGGCCACTTGTCCCCCCTCCTCCTGCGCCAACTCGAACGCATCGCCGCACTCGAGCCATTCGCACGGATAGTTTACAATTGTGCGCCTACAGTTGGCATGGCATGGCGCTGGTTTATGCAACTCGTGGGACTTTCGACGTGTCCCCGGCTCGGTCCCCGTGGGTCCCTGTTGGCCGCATGATGTTGGCCGAGCCACTCGCACAACCTCTTGGCTTGACTTTAATTTTATGCTGCCGATATTCGGGCGTGCAAAATCGTTTCGATAAAGCCACGCTGCGTAATTGCCCATTAGATTTGATCGAATCAAGAGTTCCCCCGCGGCCCTTCCTGCCCCCCTCCTCGCTCTTATTAACTCTTTTTTTCCTCCTCCAATACAACTGCATTACTTCTATGATTACACGCGCGCGCGTTACTTTCTTTCTCTTGTAAAATATCAAGCGATGTTAATCGGGGGGGAGATTTTTATTGGGCCTTATCGGGCCTTATTGAGACAAGACTCGGCAAGCGTCCAGTATCAAGTTTACACTTAATTAAAGCTCGAATTTCAATTTGCCATCTGCGGCCGGCAAAGAAAATGCCAAGGCTATTTATTACTTTGCGCGGTAGCACTTTTCTCACACGCTGACAATTTAATAGCGGCGACGAGTAGTTCTCTTTACCTCCTCCCTCCCTTCCCCCCTCTCGCCCTGCTCTCTGCCTTCCTCATTGCGTGTAATGACACACGCGGCTTGGCAATTATTCCCCATCGCACATTGCACACTCGGGCCTCAATCGCCAAGCGCCTACGAATCGTCCTTCTCATCTCCTTGGCCAATCACCGATAATCCTGCGCAATGAGCGTAGGGGCTTTCACGCCAGGGCGTAGAGGCACGCAGTGTCTCTGTCGCGGATAAATAAATTTTCCGGCCATGAAATGCCGCGTAAATGCAAGCCCGGTCGGCCGAAAAATTGCGCGCCTCGCCATAAACTCAAATCATCGTCCCCGACGAATCTATTTTATCGTCGTCTATCTATTTGGCCACGGCCCCTAAAGTATCGAGGCCCGCACCTCCCCCGCCCCCCCTCTCGCACCACCCATCGTCCACTTATTGCTACGTTCGCACCGCCGGCCCGAGCATTCTAATAAATCAGAGCCACCCGAGACACCTCCCAATGGCAAATAAAGCGGAAGCGCGCGCCGGATGAAAGGAATGAAGGACGATGGACTCTCCCTTCACTTTCTCCCGCGTGCGCGCGAGCCGACCCAACACGAGAGAATCAATCGTAGCGATCCGCGCGGGCCTCTTCCTACCTCCCGAGAGCGGACGACAAGCACCGACGACAAGCGGCGTCCTGCCAGCGCTCGTATTCCGGCTGACCAACCTTTTGACGACGATCTTTTACGGGGCCCAACTGACAGTTGACCGCGGGCCTTCCTCCGGCCGCCTCCCCATATTAATGAGCGTCAATAAGAGCGGCCGTGCTTTTGGTTTGGCACTGAGGTGGCCCTGGGATATTGATTGCCGCGGGCATTGTGATTTATTCAGAGCCAAGACTCCGCGATCACTGCGTAAGCCAACTGTCAATCTCGGGGAGCTTAAGCGGTGTCGAGCTTCCGCGCCCTCTACATCTCGGCTGAAAGTGGGCCAGAAAGTTTGGGAAAACGTGGGCAGGTCGCCGCCGGCCACCAGGCCTATATTGTGTGCCCGCGCATTGAGGGGCCGGGCGGGGTGCTCGAAATGGCTGAGCGGCTACAAGCCGTGGAGTTGCAGGGCCTGCGGATCGAGATTCTGCACGGCCGCATGAAAGGCGAGGACAAGGACCGGATCATGTCCGAGTTCAGCGCCGGAGAGATCGATGTGCTCATCTCCACGACGGTCATCGAGGTCGGTGTCGATGTACCGAATGCAACGGTGATGATGGTGCGCGAATCCGAGCATTTCGGTGTTTCCCAACTCCACCAGCTGCGCGGCCGCGTGGGTCGTGGCGGGCACCAGTCGCTGTGTTTGTTCCATACCTTCGCCGAGCCC
>JAPYYT010001468.1:0-26758 GCA_030522565.1 Ceratosolen corneri | reverse complement strand
TATATATATATATATATATATATATATATATATATATATATATAAATGTAGAAAAGGTATATCTGTATAATGGCATGTATGTATACATGATAATGGACTGTGAAATGGAGCAAAGAATGAAATAGACAGAGTGATGTAGAGAGAGAGAGAGAGAGAGAGAGAGAGACGAGATGAGCACAATAGGTAGTAGAATAATGAAAATTCTTTTTAGATGAGTGATTTTCTGTAAGAGAATCATCCTTGATTATTTGAGGGATTATAATGTTTAAATGATCGTTATATTGTACATGTCTTTTTACATATTAATTACAAAAAGGAACATGCATGTCACTAGAATAATTATAAGAATTGGTAATAACTGCATTCGTTAATTTTTAAGTGTTTAATATATTAATCAACAGTATTAATATACAATATTATTGAAATGGTATAGAGTGGATATTGAGTTTGATAATATAAATATCATGTAAACCCAGTGGAGACAAAATATGAGAGAATATTAAAGACTTTGGCATTCATTGATGTTATTTAAAAATGAGGCTAAATTGAAAAATAGATCTATGCATACTAATGGAAGACTAAATATGGATCCGCTAAAGAATTATTGATTTGTGCAAAGTTTATAATCATTCAAACCTATTGGAAATATATGGTTATAAAAAATTGGTATGTAGAAATAATTATTTATAAAACTTAACTATAATTCAAATGAATTTGAATGCACTATTTGTAAACGGGAGCTCTTACATTATATCTTATATTATTTCGATTTATATATCTTATAAAAACTACATATATATACATGGTCATATATCCGTATAATCATATAATCTAAACTTTAATCATCACTCTCTTACAGCAAAATTATTTATGTCTATAACGTTTGTAATTGCCGTCACTTCCATTAGCTTCTAAATACTCCATTGAAATTATTTTTTATGTAATTTTATATCAATCAATATTTTCCGACTAAAATTATACAAAAATTTTCTTTGCTACGTCTGTTATATGAATCTTGCACGAATCTCTAAAAGTATACAATAAGTAGCGTGACGAGTTAATTATAATTTGATTATAATTTAGACTATTAGAATAAATAAGTAGAATTGCATATGTTCACATATATATTTAGAAACTATACTAATTCTAAGGTTACACAGTATTAAGTTTTGGTAGAGTGAAATAAATTTCTTAAATTTTTCTGATAAAATAAAAATTCAAATTTGACAATTTGATTATTCTGAGCCCAATTAAAACTAATAGAATAATAATAATAATGCGAGCTGATTTAGAATCTGGTAGACATTTCATTTCATATATATTTCCAACAATATTTCATAAGAGAATTAAATTAGAAGACAATATTCTCAAAGTTGTTTAAGCAGAACATTTAAGAATATTATTAGTTATTATTATTATAATATTTAAGAAGTTATATTTATGATGAAATTTCGTTAGGTATAAAATATAAATGAGAGAAATCTGTTCTTAAAAGATTATAATATTTAATATAATAATAATTAAATTTTATTAATGTTTTATTTTTTATGAAGAAATTTTAGGTAATATATTTTTAAAAATTTGCTTTAAATTAAATTTGTTTGACAAATTATTCAGCAGAAAAAGTTCAATTATCGTATAAATTGTGAACTCTAAATGAACATCAATCAACATCATCAATATAAAATTATAAATTATTATATTAAAATATTTGTCCAATGTTAATAGACATTGGCAAATGTATGGCTTTTTTCTTCCAAGCTGTGTGTATGTAAATATTTCAATTAATAATGCAAATTTAATGTAGATTATTTTGGAAAATATCTAGTTAATTACCAACTGACATTGTAATGAGTAATAAAAGGATAGTAATGATAATAATAATAGTAATGAGAAATAAAAGGTTTAAAATACTCATTATAATAAAATTAATAATTGTATTCAAGTTATAATTCAACATTTTTAATTTTCTATTCATGCTAGAATGAAGACTATGTTTTCATAGTAATAATATTATATTATTATGAACAAAATGTAGATAACGTTGTTGTAAAATATTCGGAGAAAATTTTCGCTTTCGAGATTTAAATTCTTGCTATTTAAAAAAGTCATTAACTTGAAATCGAATTACTAATGTAATTGACGAATATATTACATTTTTCTGCGTAAAAATAATCTCTTACTCTTGTATTATGTTATATTGTATTATGTATTGAAGATTTTACTGGACATATGACCATATTTAAAAGTACGATTGAGAACAATTCAAATTGTACATTAGTTAATATCTTATTCGTATATATATATATATATATATATATATTTAATATTTATAGATATATTTTTCTTTTTTTTTTATATAATATAAGGTAATATAAGTTCTAATTTGGTGAATTCTTATGCGTCGATCAAGATTAATGTAAGATTCGTTCAGAATTAAAATATTGTAAAAACTCATTTGAATCTACTCGAGTTTTCTACATTACCAACATACTAAAGGAACTCACATTACATATTTAATATCTATCATATCTTTCTCTAATTGAGTCTAAAATGTAAACACTGTTGAATGGTATTAGAATTTTATACAACTTTCACAATAATATAGAAGTAAGGAGATTGTCTAAGGAGTTGTCTAACATCAATCTAATATACACTTAGGGCTCATGAGTCGGTTCAATAAAATAATCGAATCTGAGCAATATTTAATCACCAGCCAATCTAAAGTACGCAACATAATTGAAAAACAGAGTTGGAAAATCAATAAATATCGATTCACGATATAGAGATGCTTTATTAAATTAGGAAGCCAATAATGACTGACATAATAGTTAATGAAAGTATAAACATTTAATAAAATTGACAGAATGATATAATGATTTAAATAAATACACATAATAATTTAGCTAGTGTTTTAACGTATTAAATTTTAAGAAAAGACACATCAGGCACACAAATAATGTTCGATATACTGGAAATTATTCTTGACACGTGTTTCCATTGTGTCTTGAGGTATTTCTTTCTCTCTTTTTTTATAAATAATGATATTTGAAGTACAAAGGCCAATTAGTAAGAAAAAAAAAAAAAGACGAATTATATATCTACATATGTACATGTATATCTGTATATATATCTATATATATATATCTATATATATATATATATATATATATCTATATGTATATATATATATATATTTATATATATATGTATATGCATATCTATATATATATATATATATCTATATGTATATATATGTATATATGTATATATATGTATATATACGTATATATGTATATGTATATGTATATATATACATGTACGTATGTATTGGCAGAGGCAAAATCTTGAAAATGGGGATTATGGGATTGGGATGCATTTTCTTTCTCGTGACAAAGGATTGTGTGTAACTTTGGGAGCTAGTTTGGCATTTTGTGTCTCACCTGCGACCTCGCTCGTTCTTCAAAGTGCCGCCATACTTGTTTCGCGTCCCGATCAGGTCAATAATCTCGGGGATACAACTGGCGAATATGGCCTACACCACGTGATAGAAAAAAACAGAATACAACACTCGCATCAATACACTTAACAGTGGGCATGATCATTGCTTATTTATTTATTTACTTAATTGCTTATTCGTTCACTTAATTATCTTACGTAATTATTTTTCTGTTCTCATTCAATGTCGTTATAAATGAGTGCGTGATCTACATTGATAAAGAATGTGTTTTTGTAAGATAGCTTTCGCCTCGATCGAATGACATTTGAAAATTGAAGTTCAAGTTAGGGTCAATTTGAAGTAATGTGCATCTGAATTTCCGCCATGTTGACGCATCACCGACAGCGGCATTAGTTACATGAAAGTAATTAATTATTCGAGATCTTAATTGTTTATGATATTGAGTTCTTTTTTAGTTACTAGCGTGGATGGAAATAATAATAATAATAGATACCGTTATTGCTTCGTCACATTAACGCACAACTTAATTTGTTAAAAGATAGCGCGACAACTCATAGATTCGAAAGTACTCTATCACTATGCATACCACCGGCCTAATGATACAATTCGTGTGTGCTTGTGTTGAAATATCACTATTACAAAGTTCAACATACTAAACAAAAAAACTTTCCAAATTCATGTAGCAAAACAATTGATTAAATTGTAAGTCACACTAATAATGAAAATAAAAATTATGTCGAATATTGAAAACTGAAAGTGGACAAACAATAAATCGTTACTTTTCAAAATTTCAACCTAAATGACTAAAAAACACAAGGCCTAAGGGATTTTGTTGTCTTCTTTTAACTACACCTAAGTCCTAAGTTCCTACGTACTCAACCTACACCCATATACGTATATATACGTACATATACGCATATATACGTATATACGCATATATATGTATACATGTATATATATATGTATATATATATGTATATATGTATGTATGTGTGTAAAATGTACAGGTCTAAAGAAAGTTGCGTACTATATGTGCCAATACATCTATTCCTAAATATTCAGAGGCAGGTTGCAGGTATACACGGTACGCTCGTTGTCGTCTACTCGTTAGCGTTTTTTTCCTTCTTTGTCATTACTTTTGTTATTTTTTTAAATTTCTCTCTCTTAGCATTCTTGTGATATTAAACCTCCCTTTACACTACACTTTCTCTACACCCCATTTTTTTCTTTCTTCTTTTTTTTTTTTGTTGTTGTCACTTTTTTATTTCCGAGAGCGTTTAGTGCGATGCCCTTTGTCAATTATACTCTTATAAGCCCGTATGAGGGGACTGAAGCCCAGTTGCTCTCAACCCCTTTGAGACATTTTCTTTTAAATGTATATATATGTGTGTGTGTGTGTGCTTTTACATATTTTCCGAGCTTGAAAAACTTTAGAAGCTTGACGAGCCAACGTTTCGGACGAAATACTTTCTAATTTTCGTTATTGTTCCTACATCTGCACGAATATTAAAGTATTATTTCACAAAAAATAATAATCTAAAATACTTGGCAATTTTAGCCTTTTTCTTTACACATGGGCAAGTTGCGCATTTATAAATTATTAATTGTCATTGTCGATTTTTATAAAATCCAAGTTCAATGAAATATTTTTTCAACAATTGAAAAATAAAGTCGGATAAGTATAGCTCCTAATGATAGATTTATGTTTCAATAACAAAATTATAAAATATGACAGATTATTTCAAACTCTAAACTTAAAGACAAAGACATATTGAAAGTTAATATACCCAATTACAAATATATTAAAGTTAATATTAATTATTTTGATAGCAGGTAAGATAGTTAACTTTGTTCCACTTGTATTTACAATTAATTGATAAAAAAATGATTTCGCTAAGACGTAATGTTAAATTTATTTTACATGAAATTTATAAAACTACAAAACTTTACTACCATTTTCTTGAAAAGTTCATAAAATATAAAGATTTGAAAAAATAATTAATACAGCGGTCTTATTACAACGTATATTTCTCTTTCAACCAATGTAAAGGATTTTTATGATTGTAATTAATTTCCTCGCATGTGAATTCAAGTATTAGTAGATCTAAAGACACGTATTGCATTTGAAAATTTTCTTAAATATTACAATTATCTTGAATACTTTAAAGTATTTTTTAATCAGAGACGAAACAAAGTAACCTAGAAAAGAGCTAAAATATTATATCCTAAAGAATATTTTGAATAAGAATTTGATGACTAAATGTTCTAAAGATTTTAGACCGATTTATATCTTTGAAATATTTAATCTTTATGTTTATATATTAAAAATTTTAATTTTCTAAATTTAATATTTATATTTAGAATTTTTTTATTAATTTTTCTTCAACCTTTATAGGTAATCTTATTTTTACATTAAATGAAGAAAGAACGAATTTTTGATGAAGTTTCTTTACAATTAAGCGTGATTTAAACAGTTTTTATTGTACCGATAAAATAAATTATATGAATCTATTACAATAGAACATAATTGATGTACTTTTTATAACTTAAATAACAAATTGTTTGTAATGATTAATTTTTTTAAACAAATGTATATATATATATATATATATATTGTGAAACTCCTAAATTAATAACAAAAGCAAAATTATTAAACTGAACCCGACTTGGGTATACATTTGGAGACATTTTTAATAATGTAATTATGATTTACAACCTCAGAAAATATGTTTTACACATTTAATCACAAATTGTATGAAATTAATAAGGCACACTTTCTCGAAGGGTGAGAGCATAATATTTTTAAATTTCATTTTCAGCTCTTTTCGTTATTGACCCCACTCGTATGTATATATACATATGTACAAGCACGTATTACAAAGAATATATATATATATATATATATGTGTGTGTGTGTATATATATATATAGATATTTATGAAAAATAATTAAATTAAATGTTGTTTACGTTCAAATAAAGTAACTTTATGTTACCCAAATCAAATGTGACTAAAATTATTAGCTAATCATAATTAATACTTTTAGGCCATGAACGCAGTGAAAAATTGAATATAGAAAAGAAATTGTAAAATGATTTTCAATTAATATTTTTGCATAAATACATAAGAATATATAATACTGCTAATTAGTGTAAACATTGATTTAATCAAGAAAATATCTGAAATGCCGGTTAAGAATGTAAATTATTTGAAGATAAAGTTCCGAGAAACGAGAGAGGATGTAATAAAAATTTTCATTTACATTCCTGCAAATTAAAATTTTCTCTAGGTAAAATATTATATATAATGGAATGTAAAAACTGTTTTCTAATTACACTATTTACCATTCGGACTATTAACTTCTATTACACTTTTATATTTTACACATAATAAAAGCTTTATGAATATAAATTATTATTTTATCTAAGAATTTATTTAAGCAGAAATTAGTAAAATTTATCATACGCTTGGAAATACCGAGGATAATTGAACAGATTTCATTTAACAATTGTGCATAAAAATAATAATTTAAATAATATAAGGACATTTCTATACAGAATTAATTTCTCAAGCGTTTAAAAACCAATTTCATTGACGTTCTATTAACTATATTAACGAAATATATTTGTTTTTTAACATAACGTAATATGTAATTAGGTAATTAGGCATTGAAGGGTAGTTTTTTTAGAAATAAAATTAGTTTAGCATTTTACAAAATTTATACAATCCGGAAAGTCTAATAGAATTGCCACAATATTATATGAATAAAACTTTGTAATTATATTTAATGAGTGCGATGCTCTTACGTCAGATTACAAACTCAACATTTACAGTCATTTTTTAATGTTAAACTGCGCTTTTTAACTGCGTTCATTCTTATATAAAACTACTGATTTTTTTTTCTATGTTATATATAATTCATATATAAATAGAAAGTAATGGAGTCGGAAGTAGCTTCTACGTCTGCACCCCAACTACTGAAATATGAAACATAGTTAGAGTTATATTTTCGCATACACAATAAATTTCCTTTTCCCTTCGGAATTTACATATTCATGATCGCACGAACACATACGCACACGCGCCCGCGCGCGCTAACACCACGCGCGCGCGCGCGCGTACGTATACATAAACATGTTTTCACGTTCACATGATATCAAGTCGTTTCAATAAGTCGAACAAATTCCACGTATTGTAGGACGAGTACGTGTAAGATATTACCTACTTTTACATCTAATTACACGAAAACACAAAAATATTTTAATGCACTGTCTACATATATATATATACATATATACATATGTATATATACATATATATGTCGATTGTATATAAAATTTATGTGGCAGATGGAAAATGGTACGTGAAATTTGTTACAGTTGCTTCAACTACTTATTTACTTACTGCTATGAGAATATGTTACAACGAAGCTCGCGTAGTCAATTAAGTAATGTGTGGCTTATCATATCCTTCATATGTTGTATGTACCGTCAATTTTACAATTTTGTGAGATTGTATTATGTGTTAGAAAATATGCTTAGTTTTTATACTATGAACTATAGGAAGAAGATAGAGTAACGAGAAGTAGATATAAAGTCAAAAGAAAGCAATATTAAAGATAGAAATAGACAGAATAAAATGCATATAGCTGTATGCGAAACTTTCTCAATAAATATATAATGTATCAAATAACCGAACTACCAAATTTTCTATATTTACTTAATAGAGAGATTATAAAATTAGTATAATTGTCTATAACTACTGACTGTACATATGACGAGTATTTACGCAAACGCGTGCGCGGCTGAATATTATCATAATATAACATGCGAAGCGGACGTTACATTGTGGCCCTACATACAATATACATATATACATATACATATATACATATATATATATATATGTATATATGTATATATATATATATATATGGGATAATATGTCTTGTGTTCTTCTTTAAAACAGGTTTCGGTGATTCAACTAAAAGACTGAATTTGTGAATTAAATGTACAGTATGTTTTGTTATTGATGTCGTATCATGAGGTAACGATATCTCGTGTGAAATTCTTCAGTCGAAGAATGCTGTTTGATTCGGTGGATAATAAGCTAATGAGAATTTATAGCCGTGATTTAATATATTACCCGTGATTTTATACATTAAAATTGCATTGACCGAGAGATTAGGAGATTTTTATTATATACTTGGAATTGGTCACAAGTCGATTGACTCAATTATATGACTCAATTTACTTTAGCCACGTCAAGATGTTCTATGGAATGGAAGCTTGAGTGTGAAAATAATAAGAGATATAATAAAAAATTACGGTGATATAAAATCGCTTTTAAATGCGAATCAATTATGTTTATCAAAGATCTTGCATAAATGAAATTATTTATAACGAGATTCGGCTTGACTGAAAATACAAGTCTATTAAGTTTCTGTACCTTTACGGACGGTTTAGTTAAAAATTTTCATTTCCCTTCTAAAGAAAGAACCTAATTAATAATAAGATATTTTATTAGTTATAATTAGCTCAGTTTTATGTTAAAAATTGATCCTACGGTTACTAATACATACGTTTAAATTACTTTGAAATATTACACTTTTTTCAATTTTAATTTAAAAAACAACTAACGCCCCAATATTATAACTAAAGTATTTAAGGTTTTAATTAGAAGGCAAACCTAAAGTAACAATTATGCATGAAGTGATAAAATAATTAATATGCTTGTTAAATGAACAAATTTTATATAGATTCGTTATCAGCTATATAGATATAATTATTATAATATTAAAAGATATTGATTAGTGGTTTAGTCGATATTATTGATTAAGGAAAATTAATTATTAATTTAAAAATATTGTGTTTTACTCTAGTTGCGATAATATTTAAAACAGATAGAAGTTTGAGTCGGTTTTTAAATCTCGTAGAAATGTTGCGAATATATATTTTGTGCATCTTGTGTAAATTTAGATCTGATTTCTAATAATATATCCGATAATTTAAATTAGATAGAAAAGTCATTGTTAGACATTAGTAAGTTTATAAAGTGAGTCGCCGGAACTTATTACCATTTTATCGAATTAAAGTTTCAATTGAGCCGAAATTTGCGATTTCATATTGAAAAATTTACATATCGTTTTGATTTATACAACAATGCGAACATTAGAATAGAATTTTTTTATGCATAAAATGGTAGAGACAAGTGTAATTTTTAAAGTAATGGAAACGTTCTATTGAAAAAATGAAACAAATAAAAAGGCTAAAGTATAAATAGAATACAAATATAACTGAGGAACAAAAAAAAAATATATATATATGTATTTGATGTAATGAAAGAGAAAAAAGAGAAAAATATTCTGTTCTCCTCGGCAAGATTTAGCAAATGGAGCTTAAAATACTCTACAGAAGTAAAACAATACTTTGATTGATAATGCAAACTTATGTTCAAATCTATTGGCTTTTAACATTAACGTATTTTTGCTCGATTGAATTCCATTGGAATTGAGTAGTTTGATGAAGCACGAGACCGTGGGTGCTTTTATTATGATATTGAAATCAATTCGTTAATATATGATTATTTTGGCAATTAATTTTTCACCGGATTATCACTAGACATGTTAGAGAGCGCAAGAACTATAGATCGAATTGAATGATCATTATAAGATTACGGACTATAGATCACACGGCTGTTAGCATTCGTCCGTAAAGTTAATGTAGGAAAGCGAATGAGCTTGATAGGCCATAGCATGAAGAGAACAACATTTGATAAGAAAATAAAATAGATAAAGTTTTTGGCGTGTACCGTGTGTATTTATATTCATACGTGTACATAGAGTGCAGCTTACTTAAACTTGCTTAATCACTGCTACTGTCGAGTGTTTTCATATAGTTCATATGTGTGTTCAGTGTTCTTTTAGATTCTTGATACATACATACATATATATATACGTATATATACATATATATATGTACATGTGTAAATGAAATAATGGAAGCGCGAGTGTTTGTGTATTAATTCTTTTTTTTCGTTTCACTTTTCACACTATCGTATGTAAAGACATGGTGGTATTGCTTTATAACTTATATAATGAGATATAGACAGCAAAGATTGTTTTTAAAAGAAAGTGGAATACTTTAGTATGCACGCACGCGAACGCGCGCGCGCGCGCGCACGCAGACACAAGTGGGTGAATTGTTTGCTCAAAACTTTCCAAAGTATAATAATTATTCCTCATTGTACGTATTTAAGCGGAGTACCATCATGAATTGCAATGTGTACGTATATAATTATAATACAACTATACATGTAGTCGTATGCAATTGTCACTATATTTATATGAAGTTTGGGTACTTTTGGGTACAAAAACAAATGCATATACGAAATACATTTTACGTATATATACATATACATATACATATATATATATATATATACATATATATATATACATATATACATACATATATACATACACATACATACATACAGATAGAGAAGTGAGTAAAAGAAGCGGTGAGTTAACGCATCAGCTTAAAAAGTAGGGGCTTTCGGGAGAAGAAGTTGTTGTAAGAGAAGGAGCGAAAACATGTGTAAGAATCTTCATGTAATATATTAAATATTTTGAAATGCAGTATTGCTAATACAGACACAGGGATAAGTTCGGGATAAGGGAAGTTTTACGCTAATTGTGGAGGGAGAATAGCGAATAGCAGCCATGGCCACGAGAAATTTCATCAAATTGCTTTCAGCGATTTCCATAATAACGGATAGAAATTCATGGATATATTCCATTCGATTTAAAAAGTCAATTACACGCAATTAATTGCTTTTCTCAAACTCTTATCATTCTAATGTCTAGTGCATCATGTCATTGACGTTCATTCTTCTTTTAATTAATTGAGCAAAATAAGACAAACTCTAATACATAATTCCCGAATGAACTAATTAGGGTCTTCTACTATACAATAATAAGCTCAATTTAAACGCACATTGAAATTTAAAGTTGAAAAGCTCCGACGTTCCCAGCTAAAAATTAACTGAGCGAAATACATTATTCCGTATCTGTACT
Source organism: Ceratosolen corneri (assembly GCA_030522565.1). NCBI lineage: Eukaryota > Metazoa > Arthropoda > Insecta > Hymenoptera > Agaonidae > Ceratosolen > Ceratosolen corneri. Next base: position 15,222 of record JAPYYT010001468.1, on the reverse strand, counting down.
CGTGAAAACCGAATAAAGCAGCATTGAAAGGAAAAAAAGAAGAAAAAAGTTCTCTATTCGCCGCCTATTCATGAGAAACCATTTACCCGCTACGCGTAAGATGACAGATATTTAAAAAAAAAAAAAAAACAAACGAGGAAATAAATGGAAAAACGAAGGGAAATCAAAAGTGGAGAGTCTAATGACGTCAATTGAATATTAAATGTTTTACGTTTCTATGAAATCAACAGCAGCGCGATTTTGCAAAGTAGGTTACGTATTTAATGTAACTTTAAAATTAATTTTCTCAAATCCATTTAATTATAAAATGAAAACAGACTGCAACTTATTGTAGCTTTTTTTCTTTTTTTTACTATTTTTATTATTTGCTTTCTTCGCTGTTTGAGAATCTTTTAATTACCATGACGAAGGTTCTCGTGAATAATGACGATCAGACTTTCCAGATGTATTTTATTATTATTATTATTACTCGGTACTACGTTTAATTGAAAATCCGATCAATATCTAGAATTCTTTTAATGAATTAGAAATCAAAATTGATGCATTTTTGCGATTATTTAAATCATTATCAATAAAGAATCGACAATAACAAATAGAACGTTACGACTGTGATTTTTAGCTTCGAATAATATTGGCGATAGTAAGCTCACTTGGTTTCATCAAAGGGAAATGAAGTTTTCATTTATAATACAAATATAATTAAAGTAAGAAGGTGTCACGCATTTATCCGCTACTAAACTGTAAAATTATAAATTGAATTAAAGTGACGAAAGGGAATTTTATTTTCAATATCAAGTAATCGATAAATATCTATTAACTCTCTTCTTCTTACATTTCATTCGCCATTACGCAACAATTGAAGTATAACTGCTTGAATTTTTCATCTCCGATAAGATGCGCGGCTGTAAACGTATGCAAGATAAAGAAATCACCAATGCTTAACACATCACAATGACTGAATACGAATGACAGAATGACAAGTAGGAATATTAAAAAAAAAAGAAAAAGGAACCAATGATAACGGAGTGTCCCATAATATCGTGCCACTTCACTATTCGCCTCTCTTTCTCGCCACTATTGTTCGTGTAAAAGACTACCATTAGAGTAATAAGGATCCAAGGGGACTATAGTTAAAACTGCAAAGTATTTGAAAAAAAGATTCCTCGAATCAGAAGTCCGGTTAAAGTGTAGACACACGCACGCACGCACGCACTCACGCACTCACGTGCACACACGTGCATACGCACACGAACGCATTCGCATATACATTCGTATATATATATACACATATTGATATGGATATGTATATATATATATATAAATATTTATTTTTTCATCCATCGAATAATATCATCGTGTAGTTGTCGTCGTCGTCGTCGTCGTCGTCGTCATTGTTCGCGTGCGTCTGGTGTGTGCGGGTGGGCGTTGGGCGGTGTGGTGCGTCTGGTGTGGTGGGTGGGTGGGCGCTCGCGCGCTTGGGTGTGCGTGTGGAGTTGTGCTGTTGGGCTGTTGGGCTGTTGGGCTAAGGGGGTGGGGGGGTGGTCAGCGAGGTATCGTAAGGTATGTTTTTCAATCGGTTCAGTAGTACGGCCAAGTGTCGGCCGGCTAATGAGGCCGGTCGGGCATGTAATCTGGGGGTACCTGCGTCCACGCTCGCGTTTGTACTGGCCACCGTACTTGCAGCGATTCGCAGCGAGCTCCGTGATCTCGGGTATCCAGCTGGCGAACACCGCCTACACATCGCACAATCACATCCGTGGCCGTGAGAAATCAGAGGAAGATAAACACAGCCATAGCGGTGCTCGTCGCAACATTATCAATTTACTTTCTTATTAGTCGTTCGTCGCGCAGGTGTGCTTGACGTTTTAGAATTTGCATTCGTCGTCTGCCCGACTGCCAGCCTCCCCTTGCGATTAATATAGCATTCCAGTGGCGATGTAATTCTAATGTAATGTCGGCTTGTAATGTGCGCGGCTACGGGGAGGGGCGTTTGGCTGGGGTGGCAGTCGGCGGGGCAAACGATGGATGTAAATTTTCGGTAATACGTGCGCTTTTAATACACGTGACTTATGTCCCGTGAGAGTTATAAGTTATGGTTTCATAGTCGGCAAGATCATTGACAACTTTTCAGTCTGTCGGGGCTTTTGTAATGCGACCGCTAGTTGTTTTGACAGCTGTCTAATGTAGGCAATGTTCATGCTAGAAGACGCCTTAAAAATTACGTTGAATAGATTAATTCGTTGACTTATGCTTAAAGAGGAAATAAATGATATTATTGTCAGACATTGATTGATGGTTATTATTTAGAACGTGTGAGTAATAAATTTAAAAAATTGAGTATCGAGTACTAGAGACTTTAATCGAAGGGATTCTTTTAATTTTTGCTTTTCTACGTAAACGTGACGAGCTATTCAGCTATTTCATAATGCTTTTTACGATTGATGCACAATGCCAGTTTGGCAATACTTGCTCAATTTATCAGTACAAATGGTTTTGTACTCGACACCCCAACTATCACAACCACGACAACCTTCCGTGCACTGCTACTGTACTTTCTCGTACGCTTGTTCTTTAGACAACTACACCTTATGAGAGGACATTATGAATATTTGCAATATAAATGTAAATGTTTAATATTGTATTGTTATCGGCATAGGTAATTTGAAGCTTATCTTATGCCCTCGTTTTCACGAGTGAAAATCTTGGACGAATTGCCGGGTGAAATTTCAATTACGTGCACGTCCGTTCCCCTACTTGTATTACGTAATAAGAATTGAAGAATCTCTTTTCAACAATGATCTCGGAATAAGAAAATATTATGACGGACAGGTAACTATTATGTAATGCATATATATGTACACACAAAAATAAATCTTCTATACAATGGTTTCAACAATGTACAATAGAAAAATTCATAAGCACAACATTACTAATAAGATTATCAATAAAAACATATAAACAATATTAATATTAATAATAATAGTAGTAATGGTAGTAATAATAGTAATAGTAATAATAATGATAATAACAAGTATAATCTACATTGATTTCTTTAATTAGTCTATTCTACGGTTAACTGAAAATATTTATATCACTAGTTCGGTTATACGTAACAGAGAGACACATTAACACATGTAAATGATGCTGCTCAAAGAGCCTTAAGTTCGCTCGAGAACATGTTTACAAGAATGTTCAGTGACATTTAAAAGAAAATTATAGATCTAAAAGAAATAGTATGCCCACGGGTGTGTATGGTGGTATGAGCCACCAGTGCGCAACTACTTGAAACTCGTAGTATCGAGGTAAAGCAGTGCAAAGACAATTGAACGCGAATCCTTGTAAAGCATGCGATTCCGTTTTATTTCTGGAATAAATATTAAAGGATTTAAGTTGGTCGAAGTTCGGAAGACATACTCGGACAATAAATGTGCCAACGCTTTAATTGTCAGTTCTCGAGAGGCAAATTCTCCATTCGCGAGATGCGAGGGCAAAAAAAAGTATTTAATATCGAGCTGCGTGAAAGTGAAAATTATAGAGCAAAACAATTCAATTGGCCTTGCAATGATTATATTTAAATAATGAAATGTTGGCGTAAAATAAATTATGAAATATCATGGATCATAATCATAGTCATTAAATAAGCAATAATAGTTGTTTATGAAAATTTGCAATTCTCAAATGTCGTTACATTAATGCGTACAGCAAATGTACTATTCTAATATATTTTCGGAACTTCGACGTACACTGTGTCGATTAAATTGTATTCGTGAAATAAAACGATATTAACATATTAAGATTGCGGCGCTCTTGATGCTTTCGTCACGATAATACGTGTTTACGTGAGCTGCACATTGGTGGCTGATAACTTCCGGTTTGGTTGCAAAACTATAATTCGTGATGTATCCAGTATTTGCTTCAGTTATATCGTTTTATTTATTTGTAAAGTCATTGGATTTGGCAGAATCAAGTGGGTGGGGTCAATTCTCATTTTCACACGGATGTCAAATACGTTGGAAGAAGAAAAAAAAAGAAAAAAAAAATCTACAAAACCAAGAAGAACGACAAATTGCGTAAATTTCATGTAATCACAAATCCTCACAAGCACTCGTGGATACATTGGATTGTGACACATCCAATCGTGTTTAACAATAGCTACTAGAAATCTCGAACAAGCGCTCCATTGATTGCGCTTTTTTATATTTTCAATGATGCGCTCTCTATTTACCGTCTTGTTTATGAAAATATGACTGGCTACTCAAAAATGAATCAACGCCAAGTGATTGAAAACTGATTCATAGATATAATGGCATATAATTATATAGGGAAGTAACAGCAATATAAGCTGCACTATTATACTACTGGATAATATTAATGTGCATTACAATCATAAGGAGATAATGTCAATGAGAGCAACGGTTCGAGATATCTAGAATCTATCTATAAATTCATCTACTCACGGGTCCACATAAAATTCTCTATATTAATCGGGCAAATTCAAGACACAGCGCTCAATGTGCGAGCATGCAGCTTATTTTTCTGCATCGGTGGTCCTTACTTGTCATTTAAATTAGTCATCTAAGGGTTGCGAAGAGAGAGGGGGTGGAGGATAATATAGAAAGAGAGAGAGAGTGAGAGTGAGAGAGGGATGAGAGAGTAAGAGAGTGAGAGAGATAAATTATAAATCATGAAAAATTGATTGATATTGAGTAACGGCGCGGTTATGTGACGCGATTCGTGAATAAATAATGGCCGAATGAATAAATGAATGAATAAATGAATGAATAAATAAAGAATGTGTATGGACGTGATTATCACGGCTGGAATAAATGATATATTATTATGTTTAGCGTTCACGTATAATTACGTACAATTACGTACATCTCTTTTATCTATACTTTCGGAATATTCCAATTTTTATCCCGAGAAATAGAACTGATTTGATAAATTTGAAATTAGTAAGCTGCTAATTGAGATATCAAAAGCCCTATTGATGAAATCGATAAATGTTGAGTAATTATCGATTATAGCAATGAAGTCATCAGAACAGTGACTTGATAATTTGATTAATTTTAAATATTCATAATCTATTACAAAGACAAATACACAAAAGTATAAATATGCTCCCATTCATCTTGGGATGATTGAAAGACATCAGCAATATAAAAAAGTCGGTGCTTATCTTTCATATTATAAGACGACTTGTTGAAATTTAGCAACAATATTTATACTTCATTAAATAAAATCATATTAGTTATTAATGTAAAAATACTGGAGGTAAAGAAAATTAATGGAAAAACAAAATATTGAAATATTTTTGGTTTATGATAAAATACAGATTCCAGTGTATTTATTTTATATTACTGCAGTAATAGAAAAATGTACGTTTTGTATAATTAATTGTAAAATAGAACGGAATTATTTATTGCTCCGTTAACGAAACTTTCTTCCTCGGTTTTTTTCAAAACCTATCCTAACTCAATATTCGAATGAGTTCAAAAAATTTATGAAATATAATTAAAATCACGAGTTTAGAAATAATATCGCGATAATAAATAATTACCAATTCTATAATATATATGTGTATAAATTAAAATAATCAATATCCAGCGCTACTTTTCAATTTATATGTCCATATAATTATTATTCTATGTCCATATAATTCCTTACTATATTTAACTTCTTTCCTATCATTCACTTTTTTTTTTTTTATCATCATTCTAAATATCATATAATCATTCTTTGGTAAATGTGTGCTGTATTTTTTCAAAAAAAAAAAGTAGCTCTTGAATTACCATGAAAATCATAAGAGATAAAAAGTGATTTTTTGCAAGCTAGAATTATACTTCAGCACTTAAAGATGTTTCAACCGAAAGATCTTGATAGTCTCGATGTGTGTGGGAAAGCCTAAGAAATCTTCTTACTCTTCTTTTAATCATCTTCTTCGTATTATTGAGTTGTGTCCTGTGCAATTTTATGAACATCGACATTGTTTGAGCAGCAGACTAAATTGGTGAAATACTTATGGCCAAGGCAAAATATGTTTGTCTATATATATAATTTCGTGCGTGGGCACGCGTACTGGAGTATATGTAAGAGTATGTGAATGTATGTACATACGTATAGATATTTTTCTATATTATGTTGCAGGATATTCTGCATATAATGTAGTCTGTTATTCTAAATTTGATAAGATCGAACCTTCACTTTAATACAGACATAACGTCGTTATATTTGGGGGAGGTGGGGGAGGTGGGGTGGGTGCGATTCTCTAATCCAAAATAAATTTCATGATTACAAATGTCTTCAAACGATGAAGACTCCAATTAAATGTATTTATTCGGTAAACTAAATAATATAGTGAAAGCACAGATACTTGATAGTCATAAACCTAAATTATAATATATTCTATAGCACTCTTTGTTAATTTTTCAACTTTAAAACTTATAAGAAAAGTTCATTTTTAGAATGTAGCTTGATAATTCATAAATGACCTTATTAAACATGGAAAGTATGTCAACATATTGATATTGTAGTATAACTTTTTTTTTTCTAGCCTATGGAATTCATAAGTCAATGTATTTTATTAAGAATATTGGTGATCTACTTTAATATTAAAAACCACATAGTTCCATAAAAAATAACAGCAAATCTGAATGCATTTTCCCTTAATTACAAAACAATAATATGTATTATTTAAAATTGATTTGTAAAAAATTCATATATGCAATATTACGTGTAAAATTTATATTTTACATACTACATAATTCTCCCGTTTTATTACCAAGTAGTAAAAGCTATGATATGTTCGGACAAAAATTTACATATTTATTCGATTTATAATAAGAAAATATCGGATTTTCAATTTTAAATTGAGCTACCCAATTTTGGAAAATGTATTTTATGTGCGATAAAATACGACTTGAGACTATATTTTTATACCGCACAAAGCATAATCTAATAAAAAATTTTACTTCTATAAAATAATCGCATGGAACACATTTTCAATTGTAATATTGCTTTAATTTATACAAATTTAAATAAACATTTATTGAAATATATGCACATATATATGTGTATGTGTGTGTGTGTTTATGTGTGTGTTAAGTAATGTAAACAATAACATAGTTTTACTCTACTCATTTTTAATTATGTATAATTTCTCTTGGCATTTTATAATTTGTTTAATATAATAATATATTTTTTTAAAGCGTAAGAGTATAAATTTCAATAAGAAATATATTTCTTAAATTTCCTTAGGATTTTATTTAAAAAGTTGAATGTACAAATAAATTTAATAAAATAATTGGGGCTAGCATTGTATATATTTTCATACTTTTTATAATAAATCCGTTTCTGCATTTAATAAGAATCATGTTAAGACAAATTTAATCCAATTAAAATTAATATAATATTATTAATAATGGTATTAGTTGATATTCATTAAACCATAATAATAGACTAAGACTGTAAAAAAAGATTTAATACTTAATCCAGATGGTTTTAAAAAAGTATAATACTTGTAATATACACATGTGCAAATAAATAATAAAAGTGAAAATTCAATCTAAAAAATCAACTTTATCACATCAATTCTTTACTGTACCAAAGTATTAGTATTATTTTTTTAAATTGATATAAGTTGTAAGAATTATAATATGAAACTACAAATGTCTATGCGTATGTATTTAAAATCGTGTGTAAGTCGGCAATTATTTAAATGCGAAAATATTTTATGTGTATTACTAGAGCGAATCTAGAGAGACTTGAGTGACATAAAATGAAATAATATTCATGTAATGAGTAAAAATTAATTGAAAACATAGAAAACAAAAGAGTAAACAAATTTTGTATTAAATTAATTACTACGTGAGCAGTAAAAGTCAAAGAAATGTATTAGATAAATTACAATAATAGCTATAAATTGATATAATATTCGTGAACATATATTAATGACTTATAATTTGTATAAAGATATTGAAATTTCAATTTATTATCATAAATTTCTTTAAGCTTTTACACTTTGAATGCAATGCTATCATAAACACACGATAATGTGCTGAAAATAATAATTTAAATAGCTATGAAATTCTAAAGTAATATTGGAATAGATGACAGATATATATATATATATATATATATATATATATATAAACATTTGATATCTGTTGACATTGCCATGATATACAATACTACCAGAATTGTTAATAAAGCTAATATTAGATTTCTAAGTTTTGTTACACACATTGTTGGACAATATTGTTTTTCATGTAGTGTCCTAAAATATTATGGAAAGTTACTGTTTATAGATCAAGCAGTCAAATCAAACATACGATATTATTAATGTAGTGGGTAAAAATAATGTTTAAAAGCAGCTTTCATTTCTTAAGTAACCCTTAGCAATATTGTAAATCTGGCATACGCGCATCGCTTTATCAACAACTGCTCCAAAATTTGTTTACTCGTATGTATAGTCGCGTATACATGTGATTGTATCGTGGAATATATACACACGCATATATATACGTATGTACATATGTATATGCATATGTGTATATATAGGTATATGTATATATATATATGTGTGTGTGTATGCATATATATGTGTGTGCGTGTGTGTATGTATATGTGTATGTGTATGTATATATATATATATGTCGTATAATACCTCTTTCCGTGTTCCCGTTTGTATTCGCCGCTGTACTTGGACCTATTGCCTACGAGCTCTATTATCTCGGGTATACTACTAGCAAACATGGCCTGCAAATACAAAACGATAACTGGAGAAATAGCCAATGTGCTTGCAGAGCTGCATATCTAAACGGCAAAAACAATGACTAGGACTGTTGGCGATGGCAATCCGTGTGTGTGTGGCTACATGATTCCTCGAGCAATTGTGGTTATAAATATGGTCAGACTAAATGTCCTCGTAGTCATAGCAATTGGTAACATGCTCCATTTCCTTTGTTATTTGTTTGTTTGTTCGTACGTTTTTTTTTTCAGATCATTGATAGGCTTTTAATTGATCGCTTCGGCGTGTAAAGCTGACATAGTTAATTTTAGAGATAAAGACTTATTATACGTGAGAGTTGGCGAATTTGAGATTAAACTGGTCTGATGGACGAATGTTTAAATGTTTGGAATTTGCTTGAGACAAACGTGACTTATATTTTTTAAAACCATTGCATCATAATTAACGGGAATACGAAATTCAAGTCGATTTTCGAAGGGCAGTGCATAATCACTACCATCGAGTGCCGTTCATGGCTATTCGTACAAGTTAAAAGTGGTCCACGTACGTGTATCCATGTATTTTCTTGTTTCTCGTAATACAACGCAATTAAGTATTGACATGATATTGACATCATTGTACAAGAAATATTTTATATGGAGAAAAAGAAGAGAGAAAAAAGTAAAAAAAGAAATGCACCATTTAAGTTTGATTTTAAGTGGTGAACTTCTTTTATCAAATTTTTGAATGTATATGAGTGTTTCAAGCATACTTCAAATCATTGGCCATTCGTTAAATGACATGAAATGTAATTGGCATTAAATTATAAAAATTGCTCACGCTTCTTCCAATTGTCAACTTGGCTTTTTCTCTTTTAACCAACGAGTGTATCGATAATATTTTCATGAATACAATAATTGAAAAAATACTCAAACTCGTTTATACTAAACCTACTGTATATAATTATTAGGTCAAAGTGTTCTAACTACTGCTATATTTAACCAAAATGAGCACAGACGAATAAAAAAAGTAGCTACCAACATGCGGAAGGTACTTGTGGCAAAGACGACAATAAAAGATTTGCTTACATTTTATTCGGCAAAGCGTTTGCAAGAAACAAGAAAGCGAAAAATGCCATTTCAATTAACATTATCAGAGTGAAAGTTAAATTATATAAAATTTCAATTATAAATTGCAAAATAAGATAGTTAAGATTATCAAAAACTATAAATTGGTATTGAAATTGATATGTACTTGAGGTCAGTTAAATTTGATTAGAGTATTTCAAGTAAATTAATTATTGCACGTGTGAATGACAAAAGTATTGTTATATTGATAAGCGATGATGATGAAAATTCATTTTGTAGACAATTTTGAAAAGAAACTTTGCAGAATTCATCATAATTTCAAAATAAATAACATGCTTTATTATTTGCTCAAGACGTATTATTACAATGAAACTTGGAGGAATAATTTATGCGATAGATATAACATATATCAAACTACATTTTTTATTACTGCTATTAAATTGTTGTAAGAAAAAAAAACAAAAAAACAAATGGCTTTTAAACAATATAATCATGTAAATTCTATTAAACGATGCAACAAATGTGAACGTACCTTTTCTTTTGTTAAAATTCTCATTGCATTATAATTGTATGTACCGTTACATTCGTTATTATGTTAAAATAAGGCTATAAAAAAAAATAATGGAAATTATTTAGAGATTTGTGACTAGATAATGAGTATAGTAATGATCTGAGTAATTGTAGTTGTGATAAGGTAGCGATGCAAATAAGTGTAATAATTCAAGAAATTAAGGAATGTAAGAGAGAAAAAAAAAATTAACTCGTGATAATAATTGACTTTGGTTCCCCATTGAGTTTATAATTATTTGACGACCTCGTTCTATACCTAATTCAAAATTTCCTTTATCGTTGTTGTTGTTGTTAATTTAAAACGCACATTTTTCTTCTGCAGTACCGGAAAATCTATGTCACACAGTAGTTGACAGTTTTTATAAGCTCATGAACGTATGGAAGCGTATGTAAGTTTGTTATATTAGCAGATTAATAATAAATCCAATACATTTATTAAAAGTATTTATTTGTAAAATTTTATTTTTAATAAAACTCAATTAAATTCGCTGCTCTTAAAAAGTTCTATTTCAATAAAAATTCTATCTAAATACAAAGCAAATCCTCTTCAATCACAAATAGATTCAAATCTATTTCTGTAATTGAATTATGAGTCATGAATGATACGTCATTTAAGTGTATATATATATATAAGTATATTAAATATATATGCTTCGGAATAATAACAATTTTAATTATTAATATTGGATAATTGGACGCTTTATATAAATTTTCTGTTTAATGTATCGTAATAACATTGCCCGCGAAGGTCTTTCGAATTCAAGTTTTCAAATGTAAATTTATCCTCATCCAAATATGCAAATGATTATTAACGAGTTTTATTAATCTCCACACGTAAGATAGTTGAAGTCCTAGGAAAATAATTCATTATTCAATTCGAGAGTCCGAGTTCAAAATATACTTTTTAAGTTGAAATCATAAAGGCACAATGAAAAGCAATTTATCGCCTCTTACAATCTATGCAATATAATAAACTCTATAATATAAGTCTTACGATTATAATAATGCAAGCACTGAAGAAATATCAAGTTAAAAAGGTTGCAGTGATTTGTCAGCAGCACAATTTCTGTTCAGCATCCACAAGAAAGACAGACACTTGCTCAATAGATACAGACAAATTCAAGCTCAAATATAGATTTCACAGCTCTTGGCTTAACATATACATATATATATATATATATCTATATAGATCTATATATATATATGTATATGTATATTGAAGATATGGAGCTCCTTAAATCACTGGCGCGCACAATTCCGATGTCTCCGTAATTTATTATTTTGCAAAATGATACATAAACGTGTCTTCACTCCCTAATTCATTGATAAAAATGTTCTTAATCTTAAATCACAAGCGCTTTCGAAAACTTCAACATTATTAGAATATAATATAAGTGAAAGCAAATCAGCGAAGTAATGCTTAAAAGATTTTAAATGGATTTTTTAAAAAATTATGCTGTAAATATGAGTGCACTGAATATTTAAAATTTAAATCAGTTTGTAAATAAAATTTTCATTGATGTAATAAAATGTTACGGCCTTTGCTTATTCAAATGGAAACTATCAAAATTAATATTACTTATGATGTCATTTTTCAGTTCGAGAATGTAAATACGTTAAATTTCAATATATAATCACTGTTTATTTATAGGTTATATAGAATTATAGATTATGCCTCCTGAATGTAAAGTTCAATGTTGCGGCTATGCAATTTACATCAAGTTATTACAAATATTAAGAATTTAAATAAACTTATAAATCCTTACTAAATCTTTCCTTAAAATCTATTGAAGATAAATAATTCAGTTTTTACTACAATACAAATTCACGTACACGTGACAATATTTCTTAATTATTATAATTTATTATTTGTTCTATTTCATTGGATTATCAAAACATCAATTTTTTGTCCAGAAATTTTGCCTTTATTGGACACTTCGTTGAAATATTGTCCAAAGAGCACAATTTATTACAAAAAATATTATAATACTATTTAAATTTTAATGAAGAATAATTAATTGATAATATATATATCGAATAATATATTTAAAAATCAAAATCTAATGAGCCTTTTCAGCTATAACATTACATGGTCATAAGAATTTTATTTAGATGTTTATGTATCTTTTATTTGGACGAATAGAATATTCTTTTATATAAAAACAATTGATTCAAATCATACTTTTATGCACTTAAAGTATGCAAATTACTAAATACTTTTAATTCCTCGACAATTTATTTTACATTAAGATTGACAAATTACAAGTAGCATGCATTTGCTTAAAATAAATTGTAAAGATCATATGAACATTATTAATGAAGAGTTCGTCTATTTATGGGCAACATTATTTACGGATTTATATGCAACGAACACCTTATAATAATCCCACATTACACGCCATTCAAAATTATTCATAATAAAAGCGGTAAAAGCTTCATCAGATAAGTTTATGAAAAGAAATAGATAAGAAACGAAAAACATTAAAGTAAATGAAAGATGCAGATTGCACAACATTGGAAGTATACAATACATTATACACGTGTACAGTATTAGATTAGGCTTATATATGATGTTTTAATGTAGATAATTACGCTGCTCATATATATGTATATTTTATATATATATATATATATATATGGTTGTTTGGAAAATCCGTATAATAATAAACTAACGGGCACGTCGTCGCCGAGTAATGCGATCGTTATTGTTTATGAAATAGAAGTGCGATATTAAGGCAGAGAACAAAGGAACCAAAGAGAAAAACAGTCATTGCTAGAAAGATCTAGAAGGAAAGTACACGTGTAAGACGACTTCTCGGCTTTCCCATTCGCTGCCTTCACTGCGGACTCGGAAAAACTCGGCCGCGGTGTGACCGAGGGCGGGAGAAAGGCCCGCCTATCGGTAAATAAAACAAGAGGGACAATGAACTCTGTGCACCAATAACAATTAGTGTAATAAAGTGCCGATCGCGGGACCAACAAGAAACATCAAGTGAATTAGCTGGCGCAAAGTCGCGATGGGAAATGTGAGTGCAAAGTGAGCCACGCCGTCTAATCAGTGTCGCTTTGGTGGTCTTCGATTAATGTAAAATCTTCACTTGAGTATCCTGGGAGAAGCCGGAACAAGACAACAAAGATTGGTATAAGAACACCGTAAATCGGTTGAAGGAATCGTAATCCCTCCAGCTGAAGTAAAACGTACCATTCAGTTAAAGCGTAGGTACCCGGGAACAGCTACTAGAGATCAGGAACCAACGAACTCGGCTATAGGGTATCAAGAGTTTCGAAGATGACATTGAGAAGTACTGAACCGAAGGCCTTGGGGATCTAACATCAACAGCGACTTTGTTGCAAGAGCTGCACACTGAGTTTATAAGTCATCAATATGGCCTGAAATACTGATTAATCATGATTATGCCACTACAGATACCTTCACTGTAGAAAGGCAACTATATTTGAAAATAAAAGATGGCAAATAATTCATAGAGTCAAGGTGTAGTAAGTGAAGAGGCATCTCATCAATTCTCATCCAGCCTGCCTCAAATATCAGTAACCACATTCACTGCTGACTATGAAGATTGGCTCTCCTTGCGACACTCGTTTACTCGAGTGGTTTTTAATAGAGAAACAATGAGTAAAACGGAGAAATGAGTAAACGGGGACCTCCAGTTGACCTAATTTCGGAACCACAAGTCTCTGATGAATCGCTTGAAATATCTTGGGACCTCTTGAAAGAATGTTATGAAAATCAGAGATTACTAATTAATTCCCACCTAGACAGCCTAATTGTGAGGCTAGAGCCAGTAAGAGGAGGTGCTCCCTCGTTAGACAAATTATTGAATACAATGAACAGGGGAGTACGCAAGTTAAGATCTATAGTAGAAAAGGAAGATCTATGGGGATAGATGTTGGTTCACTTGGTCACACGAGTGCTGGATGAGAAGCCAAGGGAACAGTGGCAACTGTCACAAGGCAAGACACGCACCTTCCCATATTTGCAACAATTACAAGATTTCTTACTCTCGCCAATAGAGGGGCACCAGTCGGAACTGTCGGAAGGAAATCAGTAAGTTATCACTCAACACCACAGAGAGTCAAAAGTGGGCTGACTGATCAAAATACCATACCAATACCAACGAGAGATATACCCGGAGATATAAAAGGTGTGACGAGCAACTGCTAAGGAAATCACTTCTTAAAGTCATGTCAGGTGCAGAAGAAATGCAAGAAATGTCAAGGTCTACATAAGATAATGGTAGATGGAGATGTGATCATTGGGGAAGGTGAAGACAAAAATAAGGGATTGTCACGCCAACTGTAGCAGTAAGAAACCTGCACCAACTCGTCCAAACTAAGAAATACAGCTATTCACCAACATCTGTATCTTGCATTAAAAGGGAAGAGTCGTCGATGATGATTTTGGAGGTACAGGCTACTTGGAGCACCAAGTGGAGGCTGCAATATAATGGAAACCACCCGGCATGGCGGGCCATATGTACTGACTCAGTGACATTTGAAAAATATATTATGTACTTGACCAATCGAATGTTGTATTTCTTTAGAAATCATGCAAGTAAGATACTTTCAAAGAAAAGAGCCGAGTTTCTCAAAGAACATCCACTAGAGTGATAATAATTAATATTGAAATTTGAATAAATTATGGAGAATAATTGCTTTATGCTTCAGCTTGTTTAATGTTTAAAAATAAAAGGTTCCTTCAATCAGCCATTCAATTACCCAAGAAGGATTGGAGGAAGTCAAAACCAAGAGAATGTAATCTACCTGCTGTGGGCCACAAGAGTGGCAAATCATGGAATAAGATGGGGCCCTGCCAAT
>JAPYYT010001467.1:0-26767 GCA_030522565.1 Ceratosolen corneri | reverse complement strand
TCCTGCCGAGTAGAGACGAAAGCGCGAGTTTAACGAGCGCGACCACTGCCGTACGCACGCGAGCTCCTTTATTTGTTTTCCTTTTCTCTCTCTCTCTCTCTCTCTCTCTCTCTTTCGGCTTTTTATAACGCCTACGTTATATCGCACTCGTTACGCCCGCAATAATTCCTTTATGTGTTTTTAACGTAAAAGCTCGTCGCTCACCGTTCTCTGTGTAACACAACAATCTGTTGGCTGGCTTAAGTGTTAATGGAAGAAAAAGGCCGGAATTTTTTTTCTGGCAAGTAATTCCGCGTTCGCAGCGTAACGAGTTGGGGGCTCTCTTTTGTTTCCGTGCTCGTAGCTTTAAGGACAAGTGATCGTGTCCAGTGGACAATGCTCGTGTCACTTGAGTATCGGGCAGATTGAATTGCGATTGACTGGCTTGGTAATGGTGAGTTCCGATTCAGAAGGCAACCTAATTCATTCGATGGGAGGAGGGAATCTCGCCGTAAATGTTGCTCTCTCAAAGCGGTTTCACGAAAGTAGGTTATCACCCGATGACGAAAATCATCAATTCCAGTAACAATGAGTGCGACAATTCACGAGATTGCTGGGGCTCCGCGAATTACGAGGAAATTGTTTATATTGCTGTAATTGTCCTTTTATAGGATGATTCGGCCAATTAGGCTGGGCTGTGAAATTCTCACTGGCAAAGTGGCCGAGCGAAATTTCAAAAAGAGAAAAGGCACATGTGGCTATCCGACTCTCTCTCTCTCTCTCTCTCTCTCTCCATCCCGAGATTCTTATGCGTCACACATTCTGCAATACGCGACGAGGAATAATATCGTTTGTTGTTAATTTTGCCAGTTGAATAATACCGTCCGATAATTTAGAAATAAGCGCAAGAGTGCTTTATGCGCACATGCCCGAAGGAAATAAAACCTCGAGATTTGTTGTATGCATTATTTATTATGAATAAAAATAAATGCATTCGATATGAAATATCGATAATATTTATACGTCGATGAATGGGCGGAATAATTTTAATGGCAAAATAAATTGCACTACGCGTCTCTGTCGCCAAAGTGTCACACTCTTTTTCTTTCTTTCTTCGTTTAAAAGCAGATGTGTGTGTGTGTGCGTCTTTTAATGCTCACTCGTAATTATTGAGATCGATGTCTTCATTGTGTCGTGTAATTTGTATGCAACATATATAAACAAAGCAACAATTCGTATAAATGATCTGCTGCAATGTACGTTTGGCGCTGTGCTTTCAGTCAAGTGTGCTCGAGTTGCTGTCAATGGGCGACAGGAAAGAGGCAAAGTGGAATATTTCGGCTTTAGGTGGCTGAGATTGAGAGGGGCGCGATAATCTGCAAGTGCGTACTGTCAGGGGAGTGAATCCTAAAAAGAATAAATGGGAGATTGGAGTGCCATGATCATTGTGTTTGGCAATTTCAAGTGAACTTGTGCTCTCCTACAAATTTTACAGTCTCGTAGTTGTACTCGAGTCCTGTGATGTGCGGATAATCTTTCGGGGGAATTTCAATTGAAAGTTGCTCATTAAAGATGGCTTGTAATTTGTAATAACAGGACTATAAAATCTGCCTATTTATATTGACGATCCGGACGATTAAACCTCCAGATTTATATTTATGTGCAATTTCGCTCGGATGTGCTTTACATCGATCGATTTATTCTATCGAATTTAATTAAAATTGTTTTGATTGAAAGAATTTAATAGCTCCGTATAATTCCATTGTGCGCAATCAAATTTCGCAATGTTAATTTAAGAATTAGCCGTTCACTTATAAAGGAATTATAGATACACTTGCTGTTATTAGTTTGATATATCTGTTTAATAACATGAAGCACTTTTCTCGGCAAATTTAATGGAGAATGTGCTGGACAGTTTTGCCATCCTTTATGAAATAAAATCAGTGGCATTGCGCGTAATATCGTAGGCCCAATTAAAAATTCGAATTTTGAATGGTGATATTTAACTGTGTCAGTATGTTGCTAATGAATATGTAGGAAGGAAAGTTTTTCATTCCCGATTGACTAAATCAAGCAATATCATATCGGATATATATGTATAGATATATATATGTATAGATATTCATTTGTCATCTAGTTTAGATAATATAATTCAATAAAAACCATTTTCAATTTAATGAAAGGTGTGATTCTGGAAAAAATCTGGGATTCAAGCGAGACTCGAAAGTATAATGAATGGAATGAAACGACTTGAAAATGTGGCTTATCCAAGTACGTGTCGAGATTTCAATAAACTGTGCCCAAGAAAGATAATATACATCTGCTCTTCGAATCTAAATTGTTAAAACATAAAGTGATATTAAAAGTAATTTGGATCGTCCGTCGATAATTGTAATGTACAAATTGCTATACAAATCTAATAAACGCAATTCTTCTCACGAATAATCTCAATAGCTGAAAATAATTTGGAGAAATATGATAATTTTTCATCAAATAAGTTGCCTACATTTAAATGAACTCTGTGGGTGGGCGAGGGCGGGGGGTGGGGTGGGGTGGGGGGAAGGCAAATAATAATCACGGGTCATAAAATGCAAACATTTTCAATAACATTTAGGTAACAAAATTATAAATTAAAATATTATTGTTCAAAGAATAATCAGCGATATTGAATTGATTATTTTATTATAATTATTATTGGATGATGTTATTTTATGATATTATATTATTATGACATTTTATTATAATTTAAACTGTTAACAAATTGTACTCAATGTATCTAAATGTTTAAGATACGAATTACGTTGAAATAATACTGATTGATTAGATTTAATAAGAATTTTATCTCATAGTTGTCTTCGGAATATAAATTGTACGTATAATATTTGTAAAGCGTCAATGCTAAACAATTGTGAGAATGTAAATTTTTTTGAAATTTGAAAAATCAACACACACACACACACACATATATATATATATAATTATCATTGAGTTTTACCATTTGTTGCTAGAAAATATTTACATCTGTTATTATCTATTAATAGTGCAACAATTTACATGTTAATTATTAAATTTGTAAATAATAATTTTAATGTTAAGTGCCTTAAGTCAATATTTATTATCAATTCGGGTTTGTTGAATTGAGAAATTTTTTAAAATAAAAATGTAGATATACATTCAAATTCAAAGACAACTTATTCATAAAATGCAAATGACATTCGCCTTTTGATTATCTTAATTAATTAATAAACTTAAAATAACACTATAATAACAATAAAAAAAATAAATAAATTTTGTCAATCACTTTGTAAACACGGAGATCCGTTGTCTTATTTGAAAGATTGTGTCTTCAATTTATTTTGATATTATTTAATAAAATAATTATCAAAATAATATTACCTTACGATGACAAGTAAAAATGTCAATATTGATATTGGATAAGTATTACTTGATTGGCAAATATCAGCTGTGACTTTTAAACTTTTAGTTAAAACAGGCATTTACATTGACGAAACCTGTTTATGGAAATCTAAAACAAAAAACTATCGACAAAAGAGGAATACACATTGACACACACCGAGCATTCTAAAATGGAAAAATTTTGCGCCAAGTCGTTCGCATTAAGATTAATGGGAACTCGATATAAAAGAAGACCAACGGCCAATGAGAGTTTAGCCTTTAAATCCTCTAATAAATGCATTTATCCTCTAATAAATAATTTAAGAATCCGGGACTTTACATTACGCGAACTTATTACGCCTACCGTCAAGCATTCGCATTAATAATAAATATCGTAGATCAAGCATCTGCAATTCATTTTTTCGTTTTGGACTGTTAATTGGCGTGTCTTTGTGACGAAAAATAAAGCCGAGAACAAACGGTTGTTGTCATAATGACACGACTCCTCGTTTGCATTCGGTGTGTATGATTGCGCCAAGTAATAATTATACTTCTCACGTGTTGATTAAAATCCATTCGTTTCTCTACATGTTTGGAATTATATAGGAAGTTGATAGAGGATAGATAATTACACCTAAATCCCGTAAACATTTATATAATACAAATTTCGTCCTGAATTCTACATAAATATTTAATGTCTCATCATCACCCGTACATTTTGTAACACTGTACCCATGGACATAAATATTGTTTCTTTATTTCATACGGATGTGGCTTGCCGTTGTCTAACTCATTCTTTTTTTTAAAAAGAAAAAAAGAAAAAAAAAACAAAAAAAAAAATGTTTCTCTTACTTCGTTTCTATTTATGCATTTACATAATATAAACAGATTGGAAATTCACACTAATTATCATACATACATTGCATTGAAAAATTGAAATATAAAGTTAAAATAACAGTAAAGTGTTAATGGAGATGATGGTGTGGTATTAAATTATGAAGTAAAATATGAATAATAAATAAAAATTTTTCATAATATTAAATTCTCTCAAGATATTGTTTTGAAAATAAAATTTTTATAAACAAGTTAACATAAAATTTAGAAACTTTAAAATAAAACTTTTAACGATAGTATTTCAATGCCTGCCAATGTTAAACAAGTTTCAATGGTAATTTATTTGCTAGTTATTTAACAAAATAATATTTTAATGCTATTTACAAATATATATATTCGATTATTAGAAACTAATAAGAGTTAAAAGTGCAGTTAGTTTCTCTAATCAAAAGTTAATTCAAGTAATTGCGGCTCATTAATGCTCATTTAGTTATTAAATTATTATTATTATCATTTCTTTATTATTAAGAAACATTAACGAATGGCTGGGATTATAAGCGGTAGTGAAAAAATGCAGAAAAAATACAGAAAAAAAAAAACAGTTTTTGCCGAGTTTCACGGCTCTCTATTTGTGCCAAATTTAACCTTTGGAGTTATTATTTGTTTGACGGACCGTATTCTCAAAAAGCAAAATAGCTATATAATAATTTGATATATAATAATGGCAATTGCGCATAATTAGTCGTTTAATCTCAAAAGAAGCAATTACCAAGTCGCGTCTTAATAAGCCTCCTTAATAAGCCCGGGAGTTATCTGTTAAAAACACGAGGGTGAAAAATATCATTAAACGATGTTTTTTTTAGAGCTTAAGAATCCATTGAGATTAGTATTATCATTGGCAATTTTATTATTTTCGACGTTGCCATTGTCATTGTTATTGCTATTGCTATTGTTATTGGCAGTAGTTGCCTGTGTGGTTATTAATGAGCGAATTGCTCGAATGCTTTAGGATTTAATGAGCCCTTTTCAATAAATTATCCTCGCAATAAATGAAAAATCAAGTTTCTCCGAAAAACAGACGCGCCGTTCGTGGAGCGTATGTTTGACTGGAAAGAAACCATTTTGTCAGAAAAACAGTTTGGTCACCGGCAAAGCCCTTATTTATTGACGCGACGGAAGTAATTGTTTATCTTAAAAGCCTACGAAATAACTTTTTCAACCAATTGTTTGTGTGTCTGTGTGTGTGTGTATGTCTGTGTGTGCGCGCGTGTGATCTGATTAACCAAGCTTTAAGCGACTAGTTCCGAACGGTTGGGAAGGTTCCTCTCCTCCAACCTATATTTTACGCCCAACTACTCATTATCTTCGGACTTTCACATCGATCAGCTCGAATAATTAATATTTGCTGCCCGAAGAAGCATCGGTAACACTGCGCGAATATGCTCTCCGCAATAATACAAAATTATTATATTCGCAGTATTATTATACCCGCGCTCCCCCGCTATTCAAACCTCATCTCCCACTGCTCTTATCCTTCTTTCTTCTTTCGTCGCCCGCATTTCTCTCCCGGCCACTCGAAATACCTACAGAGGCGAAAATTGCAAACGCGGTCAATGCGAGCCCCGAGGTACACAATACCCTGCGATTTTTCGCAACGCCGAAACCGAGCCTCGCCATAGAAAGAGAAAGAGGCTCTACTCGGCATAGAGTCGCTCTACCCATCGCATCCTAAAGCAGAGATGAAACAATGTTCACCGATAATTCTCAATCGAGCATTATTTAATTAAAAGATTGTCGCCACTGCCTCGGCCGCCGGATATTCAGGCGGATCGTCGACACTGTCTTTCATCATAATTGCACAGCCCACACCCCCGCAGCCCCATTATTTCCAGCCCAATATTCTCTGCGCACCCACACCCTCGCGCACACTCACGCACCCACGCACGCGCTGGCACTTGCACGCTCCATTAAGGCCGCATACCTCTTTATCAACATTAGGCACAAACACTTTAAAAGAGAGAGAGGAAGGAAAGAAGCGAAGAGCAAGAGAAAAAAGATGGAAATAAGACACTTGGTGCGCGAATGAAACAGAGTCGGTCCGATCGCGCCGGAAGCCCGCGGAACAAAACGCGCGCGAAACGAAAAATACGTCGGTGCGAGCCTCTCTGTCTGCCTCTCTGCCTCTGTCTCTCTCTCGCCTTGTCTGTTTCGTTTGCTCCGGGAGGCGCGCGTGTCCGCATGGAAATGCACGCGTACGACTGCTCCTTACCGAGCGCGCGAGGGAGCGAGAGGGAGCGCGAGGGAGCGAGAGAGCGAGGTAGAGAGAGAGAGGTAGAGAGAGTGGAGGTAGAGAGAGAGTTAGAGCGGGTGCACGAGTAGTGGGGTGGAGGCGGCGGTGGCGGTGGAGGCGGAGGAGCGAAAGAGTGACGGCGAGGTGGGAGGGATGTGTGTTAGTGTGGCGAGGGCTCGCGTGTGTAAGGACACGAGCCGAAAAAGCGAGAGGGCCAGGCTTTTGCAACTAGAGTCACGTGCCCAAGATGCATTTTCTGGGTTACGTGGATGTGTATATTTGGGCGAGTTGCACGATCAATGAGCGTGACGTTGGTGCTGTTGGTGCGCCCTTCCTCTTGCCGCTATATTTCGAAAAATCTATCCTCCACGAAGGTGTATTGAGCTGCAGAGGAGGCGGGGGAGGGCGGAGGGCCGAGATTGCCTGTGTTTCTCTCTTGTCCTCGCGCAGTCACGGTCAACTGGGGTACTCGAGTGAGCACGGGCCAACAGCCACTCATCTCTCTGTCTGTCTGGCTGTCCCTCTCTCTCTCTCCAATTCATTTCTCTCCGTGGCTCACGAGTTCTCCTACTCCTTCCCGATTTGTACGACTGCGAATGTACGTGTTACAGCTACAGTTTCGTCTCTATCATCCATCCTCCTTCCTCTACTTTGGCTCGCCTTTCATCCTTTTCCTCAGCCATTGCTATCCTTTTTGGCTTCTTTATTCGTTCGCGAAGCCTTGTCACTTGCCTTTAGGCCAAATTAATTTTTCCCAGGGGAAATGCTGAGATTGCGATACTCCATCGCGATTATTGACAAATTAAGCCCTCGTCTGCCTATTTTCCTTATTGGGCTTTTTATAAATTTATACATATACATATATATATATATATATATGAGCGTTGAATTGAAAGATGGTTTTTATCCTGGGAAATTGTTTTAGGGAAATTCACGGGATGTTGGCGTGTATAATGGGAAGGTCAGGCAGTTTCCTAAATCATCGCTCCGACACTGATTTCCAAGCCATCAAATCCCACGGCCAGTTATGTAAATTATCGCGGTCCCTCGTCCTTTCCTGGAATAAACGATTTCGTGTATCCATTTGCATTCTTTCAACACTTTTGCAGGCCCTTCGACAGGCCGGGCACAGAGCTATTCCCAATGTTCCCGAGGTCTGATATTAATTTGCCAGTGGCCCTGCTCACTGCCCCAACGACACCTCTTTGCAATAAAATAAAAATTTTTGTCGAGAGAAAGCAGGAGGCGCGAGGGTGGCTGTGTGCCGACGCGCAGTCATTTTCCTTAATGGGATTATTGTCTGGTGAATGAGAGACCGAGTGGCTGAACAATTATCCGGGGAGTTTGCAGTTTGCTTGGGAAGAACATTTACGGGACATTTACCGCGAGACTGAGGCTCCAACTTTGCTGCAATTTCGCCGATGCTTTACTCATTGTTGCAATTGTGTTAGCAGTGTATTATGCAGCCGCATGGGCAATCTGCAAGGAGGGCGCCCCGAAAGAGGGGGAAAAAATCGAGAGGCTCGATAAGGAGGAATTAAGTGCACCGAGAGACAAATGCTTTGGTGCGGGATAATTAGAGGCGTCGGGACGCGCGCGGACATTGATAAGCTCCGCTCTCAGATGCACATTAGCGTATCGGTCAATTGAATTAACCAGCTCACACACATTCTCAAACAGCTCGTTATTCTCTTTCTCGGTTCGCTGGTCGTTAATTGAGAAATGGCGGGAGGGAAGATTACGGGGCAGTTGGGCGAGACTGGAGAGAGAGAGAGAGAGAGAGTGGGCTTTAACAATGCGATTAGCCTCAACTCGCGAGTCCCAAGTTTTCGGAGCCGAGCGCCAGCCACCAGCAGATAAGACCATCATCATCCCTTCTTTCGCACATACCTGCCTCCTCCGTCTAACCTCCGTCTTACCTTCGTCTCCTTCGCCTCACCAACCCTCCCTCACCTCCCGTCCATTTATCACGCGTTTTATCGCGGCTGTGCGCAACGCCCGCGCAATTCCTACACTCTCGTTGGCGTATTACGGCTAATGGAGCCCCGCGGCCGATCGAGCGCACTTGCAATGCGAAATTTCTGGCCGCCTCCGCTGCTTTACAGGCTCGCTCTTATCGCTGGCATTAGAGTCGCTAGCTCGCTCGGATTTGTCGCAGCTCTCACTGCTCGGGGCCATTGACTTCGCCGTGACAATTAGCGCCAAGAGTCGGTGATTAGAGCGGCCTCCCCCGTTCTTACTCCCGCTCAGCACGGAAAATGGAAAGTCCCTCCTTCGCTTCATCCTCCTAATCCTAATCGAGGAAACTCGAGCTCCGGCTCGTGCATCGATCCAACCGCCACTCCACACCCATTCTCGCTCCTTAATTTCGCATTCGCTGGCCAATAAGCATCCCCAGTATCTCGTGAGCTTATTGTTGGAGCCGATTGCTGGAACCGCGAGTCGTCGCCCAATCGATATTGCCGCCTCTGTTGCACGCCACCGCTTCCTTCAATCGTGCGCTCACAAGTCACATCGGCGGCCCATCTTCAGTGCGAGTCGATCGATCGATCGGCCACTGTTGTTCCCTTTTCTTCTGGCGATGATACGCCGAATCTCATCGGCCACTTGTCTAGCATGTAACTGGTTCGTGGGAGGAGGGCGGTATATATATATGTCCGTCGCCAAATCAACGGGGATCGATGAAAGGGAGCGCTGGATTTGTGTGAAAGTAGAGCGCATTGTAGGTGCATTGTAAGGCTGGAGCTTAGGGCGTATTCTCTTTTATATTGTGGTCTGTTGTTGGGGCTCCGTAAGCTCATTTGGCCGATATTGAGGAGTGGAGGGGCGTATTTGCCTTTGGGGGAACGGCCACTCGGCCACCCGAGGCACTTGAGGCGAGCGAGAGTGGATCCGCCATTGATCCGGCAAAGTTACAAGGATCGAGCTGCTCGTTTTCGCGGAGATGGAGCCGATCAGTTTATGCGAGCAGGGCTCGCTCGTTTGCGTGAGCACAAGTTGCCTCGTTAGTTATGATTGATGGTAAACTTGAGCCACGGCTTTCCCTTAGGCGAACGCATACGTACACATATACTTTGTGTGTGTGGGTGTATAAGAACAAAGCAGTGGCTCGAGGCGCATTGGTCGAATGGGAGCTGCGGGGGTTATTTATGCTTGGCTATATGAAACTATTATTGAGTCGTAAGGGAGTTTGACGATCGAGAGCCATAATCACGTGGCCCTAGATTAACAATCTGTTTTGGAATTTGTAAGTGCGATTGATCGATTGGCTTGGGCCGCATTGGGTTGAAATGAGAGCGGTATGTTAAGGTTCTTCTCAGGTCTCAGGCTGGATGGTAATGGTGGAGGCAATGGAAGACGAATCTATTTTTGAATATTGGCGAGTGTGTTTGTGGAGTAATGGTAAGCCCGTTGGCTGAAAAGTGGAAAAGCCATGCCCGTGGAGGGACGATTGAGCGTATCGGGCGGATACACGGTCAGCTAGCAACAATAAATGAGCCTGATTCACCGAGTCCAACACAATGCCGCAGTGTTTTGCAGAGCATAGTGATTTTGGAAATGGATTGTGAAAAAGTCCGCGTCCCCGGGAAATAATGCAATGTTTGGCGAAGCACTGATACGGAAATAGGAGTAAACGGGCGAGGCGTTATAGTCACTTTTACCGCTACAGACAGTTAATCATAGTTTCGTGCTTTTGTGATTGGAGTAGAAGTCGATCGAGAATAGTGCGAGAACCCGCTAGTTAATGTTGACAGTTAAGCGGATAACGGCAACGACAATGCCCCAAACGGAGATATTTCTGAAATGTCTGCCTTTATCCTCACTCTCGTGCTCTTTATTTCGCTCAATAACAAAGCAAAGCACGTTGTTTCGTTGGGAGAGAGAGAGAGATGGTTAGCCGGTCGCGTTAATTAGAATAAATATCGTTGGCAAGTGTTTTGCTGTTCGTCGGGTAGGTTGACATTAAATTTCAGGGTCAGGGGTCAATACGATTGCATTGAAGAAAGTCTCTTTTACATTTACACGATGCGTGTCGCGTTAATTGGCGCGCATGGCGTTATTATATTTGTATTATCGTTGCTGTCTGCCTATATTTAAACACGCGAGTTGATGTGTACTGAAGTGGCTTATCAAGCTAATTCACACGCTGCCAGCGCGAGCGAGAATATTCCTGCGAATATCGCGACTATAATAAGCATAGAATCCTACTTACTTTTAAACTCTAAAAGCGGATAATTCAAATTCATTCCACGATTATGCCCATTAAGCAGCTGTCGCATACATTGAAAAGCACCGCCGAATATTCTCAGATAAGTTGTAGAGAGGAGGATCGGGCAGTGGGAACGCGCGATTGAATAAAATAGAAAAGCGGCATGACGGGCGTGAAAGTTGGACTTTCCACGAGGTCTCGGCAAACAAGGCCATTATTTCAATTCAGGTGGATGATAATAATGCCTTGGCGCGATTATCGGAGAGCTCGTCGCTGTGAATAATAGCGATTAATAATTGGAGTGCAAGTAGAGGCTCACCTCGAGGGAAAATCACCTCAAGCTCGTTTAAACGAGCTCGCATCGGGCGCAAAGAAACTTGGTTGTACAAAAAAGGTACAAAGCCCAGGGCCTCGCGAGCCCCCCGCCTGTCTCAAGATCAGTCTTGTAATCAGTGCCTCGGGTGCATGAACGCTAACGAGACGGATAGTACAGAGTCGGGAGTCGAGAGTGCGCAGTGCGATGGAGGAGGAGGAACACCGATGTGGTGAAAATTCGGAATGCCGGTGTTGGTGAGTCGGTCGGGGTGTCGCTGGCCTCGCGTGGTTCGTCATTTCTTTTATGCCCGACTCGCTCCGCAGCTAAACACATATCTGTGTTATTGGGTCAATCCTTGCTGCCTTTCTACCCCGATACATCGAGTGTGGTGAAAAGATCGACGACTCGCCGCGGCAAGGAAACCCGTCTTGGAAGCGAGAGCGTGCGTGTCAAATCTTTTACCAGTTGGGCCCAAGTGCGCATAGTTGCACGTACGTACGGCCAAGTACCGAGCGCATGTCGCTTTAATAAAGAGATACCGATAGCGAGCCTCGACCGGCCTTTTCTCTCTCTCTCTCTCTCGCTTTTCCACCCGTCTCCTTTCTTTTTAATTTTCACGGGACGCCGGCCTTGGTCCTCCTCCTCCTCCTCCTCCTGCCTCCGCAACCCGCTTGCAGAGAGAGTAAGAGAGAGAGAGAGAGGAGCGATGGGTCAAAGGCCTAACGACGTCTTTAGAAATTTGACTACCAAGGCTCCTCCATATCGGCCTCTATTTTATACAACAATGGTGTTTAAAAGATAAGACTCGATCAAAAAGTTGCTCGACAAAGACATTCTCGATGTAAGAAAGCGCGTAATAGAGAGCGTTGGATTGTTATTTTCGGAATGCGTATATAATGGGCGCTTGGTTGTGCACAGTGGACACTTGGTAAGGTATTATTTGCGGTATTATGGTACTTGCTCGTTACAGTAATTGTGCAGCTTACGAATAAATAATAAACATTGCGAATAATGGGCTTTCGCGGAATTGGCTCGTAGCTCTTTTAATAAATAATGAAACTCTCTGCAGAACGCAGAGATTAAATTTGACTCAATTTTTCGCGAGAATTTGCAATGAAAATCCATTGCACCGAGTTATGTAATAATGGGATTGTTATTGTTAATGCTAGTGTTATTGAAGGGATATTGTGAGGGTGGGATGGTAGGGTGAAGGTTCAGAGACGTTGAAAGTAAAGCAAAGACAAGAAATTAAAGGGCGAATGTACGTAAAATCGATCGGCTCTTACTCTGAACTTTAAACGCCAATTCCTAATTTACTGCTAAACTGGGTAATAATGATCTATGAAATATTACTTGGATTTTACTAATCAATAGCTATTGACGCTACGTTTGGGCCTTGAAATCTTCATTATTTGCAAATTATTGTAATATCAAATTAGTTAATAAGTAGACGTAGATTAAAGTTGCTACGAGAAAAAAACATTTTCTAATTTTCTCCATCATTACTCGTGCACGTTATAAAGAATCCGTTAATTAGTATTAATTGATCGAAATCTGTGTCGGTAATGGTATCGTGTAAGGAAAGTTTTTTTTCTCTCTCTCTTTTGTTTTCTGTTTTTATGATATCCGACCTTTAAATCCCTTTTGCAGTTAAGATAACGCGCATCAATATAAACAGAAAACTCGGAATTTCAAGAAAATTGGAATGAAACGAAATATTTATACGAAAGAAGAATAGTTAAGTGGATAATCACGCAATAGTGAGAAAGTTTTCAATCGAGTAGTTTCAATGAAATGTCATAGATTTTGCGCAAGGCTCAATGTCATGATAATTCGTGACTCGGTTTGTTTTCCCTCATTATTTTTCAAATATACACGGCAATTCTATTCTTGAAAGATTTTCAATTATATTTATAAAGAGAAATTGTTAATGGCATACATAAATTTAATTATTTTTTCAGTACGTCAAGTGACTTTCTAAACTGCTGCAGTGAATCCAAGTTTTTCCTACCCATTTCCATTCCACGTGCCGTACACTGAACTCACAATTCCACACACAATTAAATGGACATTCATTAACAATTCTCACCAGCATCCCATTAACAACACACAATCACACTTATTTAGCATCGGTAGTTGGATAACTCCTAAGTTTCCCAACAATTTTGCCTGAAAACTCGCGATCAATAAATTCTGCAGGAAGCGCGCCGATATAAAGCGTCTGGCGAATATAAAAAAAGTTTGCCCCTCCGTGAGCATAATCCAAGCGATTACGGCCGATCTATTGATAATAAATGCCTCAATCAGTCTCATTGTTGCACATTGTATGCCAATCTTTTTTGCCACGTCCCTCTCGCAAATTTCAATATACGGCGAAGTGACGAAAGGTTGAGTGGCTCGTCGGCAGTAGCCCTGACATTGAGTTTGTCCTGAATCAATTTTCAACTTACTGCACACATTACATAAATAGAGTACGTAATGGAGTGTGGTGGCGTTGATCACATTCCCGCGTTCGAATTGCGCCTTGTGTCGGCTAATTGACGACGATATGCTGATTTTTCCTCTGCCCGTTGTTTTTCAATTGCGCGACACGTGACCGCGACTCATAGTGCACCTTATAATTGAGGATCGTGCATTATTATTGGCCGAGTCATTTATCATCGAGCGACTGCTCGATCGCCCGCTCGTGCGCATTGCCTCTTCGTAAGCCATGTTTAATGTTGCCAGCCAGCTTTTAAGGATATTTTAAGGAGAAAATGGCATCTCTCGTCTCGTGTATTGGCATTTTACCTAAGCAGTCGATAATTATTACATCGTGTATACAGAGTGAGTGTGAGCTTCCAATGAGGGGCTACGTAAATAGATCACTTGTTCGAGTGATAAGCTCCAGTTTATAACAAATTAATTGCGACCTATAGGATTATTAATGGTCATAAAACGCAACACATTACATTACACATTGCTGTTTAAGAAAATTGAGCAGTTGTAAAGTGACATTAGAGTGTGGTGTATGAAATTTAATGATTAAATCTAGTGCTTTAAGATTTTCATTGTTGTAATTGAAGGAGTTTTCTTTGTGCTTGTCGGATATATGGAACGAAGTGCATTGGCGATACTTTATAAATAAAAATTGAAATTTTGATTTAAAGGTTTCGCTCAGCGAGCAAACGCCGTTGGTCTGGAACATTTTTCTGCTTCTTGATGACTTAATACTTTTTGAGGTCACTTAATAATGCTATGTTTAGACTGTAATTTAGATGCTTAAATTAATTTCACGTAATGCTTGGCTTTCAATATTGGATTGAAATTTTTGTTTTAGTTTTTCCGTCTCTTCTTCTTTTGTTCCTATTAATGTTAATTAATCAGCAATCAATGGCAATTTCAATTTACATATTCCATGTAATTCGGCACATTAAGACAATTATTTATTAGCAGACAGGGCTATCGCATGGAACGTCGTCTTGCTTATTTGGATTGACAGCTTTCACGTTAGACTTTGAAAATGTGCAGATCAGCAATGTCAGTGCAATGCAGAGTGACTAGCTGACGTGGAAGAAATAATATTAATTTGTATTTATTGCCTATTGCGGAGCATCCGCATTATAATTGATTTAATTTTCCGCATAAAATCAGATGAAATTTTGGAAATGAGCTCGATACTGCGCTCAGACACAATAATTTCTTAACGCTCATTGTAATTGTAATGTAACAAGAGTATGTACCAAAATGTTGTAACAAGAGCAATGTAATTTCACCAGTTAACAAGTGCAGTGTAGAGCAGCACCGCATAAATATCCGACAGTATGCCAACTTGGAAAATGAACTTTAAAGCAAAGTCTCTCGAAAGACAGTAGTAGTGGCACAAAAATTACGTGTAAAGTGCGATTACATTCGTAAAATAAAATGTCATTGAGCGTAGAGGAACACAGAGTCGTAAATCTTGGATTTATCACGTTTTGTCGGCCAATAAATCTCATTTATATCATCACGTCCGACGAGAGAACAGTGTGTAAATCTAATTTATTAAGGCCTTAAAGAACAATAAATGCCATCTTAGAGAGCAACAGTAAATCTGCGAATAAAAGAGAGCGAGCGGAGCTGCTCCCAAGTAACTTCATAGCCAATCGAGCTCCTCGGATTATTGGCATCCTCGGATAATTGGCAGGTCCTTTAGAAAAGAACAAAGCTAAAGAAGAAGATGGAGAGGAGCGATAAGGCAGCCGCGAAATAATGTGCTCATCCACTCAAGGCTGGAGAAACTCATTTGCCAGCTGGGCTTCCCAAGTCGATCGGCACAGCATCGGAAAACGCTTTTTGCCAATTACGAATGTCGCGGTAGT
The DNA here is from genome assembly GCA_030522565.1 of Ceratosolen corneri. NCBI lineage: Eukaryota > Metazoa > Arthropoda > Insecta > Hymenoptera > Agaonidae > Ceratosolen > Ceratosolen corneri. Next base: position 11,402 of record JAPYYT010001467.1, on the reverse strand, counting down.
GGACTTTTTTTTTAGCGGGAGCGCGTGTTAAGAGGTTCGGTGGACTTTGCGCGGGACTTTGTTGTTGTGTTTGCGCACATTGGCCGGGACTTGATTAGCAAGTCAATAATTGTGCTCTCGCGTCCTCCCGGTGCTGACGACGGCCAACTTCATCTCTCCTCATTGGCCTCATCTCCTCCTCATCGCGGAATGCGACGTCATTATTCCATTGCGCTTGGTAATTGAGATGCAATTTCCGATTGCGATTGGCGATTCTTGAGCTTCGACTTGGTTGAATGCTTCTCGGACTTATCTCGAAGAATCGTGGCTGCTCGAGCTCCAGCGCCCATCGGGCCCAATCCTAATTGCCGGCATTTATTAAGGATCTGCATGAGGACCTCGGCAAGCATCGGCAGCGTTTGGCTTCGCAGTGGAGAGCAAAGTGATCCTCGAGAGTTACGTTTAAGGAGAGTCTCGCTAGCTCTGCCAGCCGTTCTTTCTCTCGTATCTTCCTAATGACTGATTAAGGAGCAAGATCCTCTTATAATTAGATCGTCTTCGTCGTCTATTATAATTAGATCGATGCGATGGGCTGACCGATGGCATCAATTACTACTGAAATATATTAAATATAGTCGTTATAAAAAAAATTCCTTAAACATTGATGGGCCTACTGGGAGGATCTCTTGACACGCGTTGCGTTCATTATATTCCCTCGTCGTATGTGTTGTCGAGTAGTGGCTCGAGTGAGGATTACCGATCTGATATTTGTCGCATTCCTCGGCAAATATCGTAAATCGATGTCGTTAAATGTGCCAAGATAATCTGAAAATCTCTTACTCGTCGTAGATCAGAATTCATAGAGAATTTATGGTAAATATTTGTGCGTTGCGCGGCTCCGCGTCCGTCGATCTCTGTGTGTGTCAATAATTTGCCCCTCCTTTTCACAATTAAACAAGGCAATTTTTATTATTTCACTCGAAGGAGAAAATGCCGAGCATTCCTTCCTCGTCGAGGATATGGAAAAACTTTTTTGCCACTTACACTCGCTCCCCATGCCTCTCTACGCAATCAAAGTTACGGCAGCATTACTCACTCAATTGCCAGACGGGAATTCCTAATCAATAATTTCAATTAGTTATTAAAATTCTTTAGCTTAATTGTATTTCATTCTGCTCATCAATTAGTCGTTACTCATCCTCAAATACTTATCTCAAGCGAGCTGTTTAGTGCCAGATAATTTGTGGCTCGGCGAGCTGCGGTGTACACTCGGTGCAATTGGCCTCGTAAGGCCAATTCTCATTATGTATTTATGATAAATGTGGTACCACTGCCTTGCATTTAATGGCTTGTTGGCGAGGCGAGTCTTAATCATTTGGATCGCGGAAGGAAGCTCGGAGGAAGCGTGCAAGTAGTCGTCGTCCCGAAGCAGACTTGGCGCTCACCTCGGTGCGAGCACGCCTCTATTGGACAAATGAATATTTATTGTACTTACTTAAGACTTGGAGCCCAAACATGGCCGCGAAGCCGAGAATTATCGCGATGTACTGGAGCAGTCCGCTACGATGCTTGTGCAGAATCTCGAAAAACACCACGTAGAGGAGCGTCCCCGATGCGAGTCCCTGCAGTTACAAATACCTCAATGTACAAGTAGAAGGGAGCGAGATTGCATAATTAATATTAATAATCGCGAGGAGGATTGAAGTTAGGAGTTAGTGAAAGGGGCATAACACCAAGTGCCAAGCACGAAGGAAGATGGAATTTAAAGAGCACTGCACGAATATCGACATTTAATGCCAAAATGCATGAGCGCAAGTACCGCACATCCATTCAAACTCGCATAGCTACGCAAACTTGAATGGGCGCGCTCTCCATCTGCTTGTTTGTTTGTTTGTTTGTTTCTCCTCTTCTTTACCCATCAATCAAGCCAATTTTCCCATCAACAACAAATATCCTGAGAAAGACATGGGATGATAGCCCCTCCGACTCGGCAATAATAAACGACTGACTAACCTGCAATGCGACCGCTGCCGGTCCACTGGCTGCCGCGCCGTCCCCGCCAACGAGGAGCATCCCGACGCCGATCCCCAGGGGCGAGACGACCGCGAACATGCACACGTAGATGTAGCTGAGCACGGCCTTGGTGCGGGAGGTCGTCAGCTCGACGCCGATGCAGAACGCGATGATGAACTTGTGGGTCGCGACTGCGCCGAACATGTACCTGCGAATCGGGAGGGATCCTTATTGATTTGCACTTGTCCTTGTCGATTGTCCTTGCCATTGTCGCGTGCAAAATGGCAGTGCTCGCGAGCAACTATCGATTATCCCTCGAGTTCAATGACGTATCGCTGACTTTAATCACTCGGCTAGGATCAGTCGTTGTTACTAGAGTTGGCCTTGGCTTACCTTTGCTCATACGTCGTCGTCGTCGTCGTTGGGCTGCCGATCGATCGGATAAGAGACTAAGGAACGGCGCTTGCGTAGGCCCAACGGATATTTGGAAGTCTAAGCGATGACAACGCTTAGATCCTCTAGAGCAGGAGCGTCTACACAGCTCCTTTAACGATTTTCACGCGAGTAAAGGCTGGCGCATCGAGCCAGTTGCAGCTGAGAATAGGCGCGATAAGGCTCGAATAAGGCGGGACCGAGTGTCGTAGCTCGGTCGTCTGCCACGCGATTTCTAATCCACTTGATAATGGAGCATAATAATGCTCGGTATTGTCAATGGCGGTGGCTGCTGGTAGGCTCGGCTCGCGTAAAATTTACTCATTATTTGCGGATCGCGGAGAGGGCGACGATCTCGCGCGCGGCTCGGATGTAGCGTGAGGCACGTGTTGGCGCGCGTAGCTTCGTTAAAAACTACAAATTCGATTACATCAGGCCGATAAGAGAGCGTGGAGGACTCGCCGGGAGAGATAAGTGATGTCAAATTCTTTGGCCGATAAGATAAAAAGTTTAGAACTCACCATACGTATCCGGCGGAGCTTTCGAGGCCAATGGCGAGGCCTTCGAACAGTTCGTGCACCGAGAGGCCAAGAACGATCAGCAGTCCTCTTATTGCGCCTGCGTGAAAGCTGTCGCACTCGTCGATGATGTCGAGGTGCGTGTGGCCGATCTCGCAACTGCATTGGCAAGTGAGAGCGAGCATGTGAATATTCGGGCGGGAAATCGATTGTCGATCGTGGCCGATAACGATGAATGCGAGAGATGCGATCGGCCGATACCGATCTCCGGCTTTCATAGTTCATTATTGGCTTGGAGGCCGATAGGCGCGTATCGTCGTTACATTGATAAACCGCCAGGCCGCTCATCGTGAAAATCAAGTCGAGCTCTCCTACAAGTTCTTTGCCTTTGCATATCGACAATTACAGCGAGCTTACGATACTTTGGCGCTACTTTGGCTGACCACTTTTTTTTCACGATGGCAGTCCAATGTCACTTGGGCCCTTGGCCGATATAGTAGGGATGGGCATTTATAATTGGGGGACTTACGGCTTCTCCTGGCTCTTCCACTTTGAATGAGCGACGCTCCCGTAGTTCTCGATCGACTCGTTCGTGTATATGTTGACGTTGCTGCTGGTCTTTGAGGTCGTGTCGGCCGAGGTCTTTTGCGGATGTCGGTGCCTCAAGTGAGCGTGCACCACCTCCTCGATGAGGTACATGATGAAAAATCTGAAAGGAAAGTGCGCGTGAGTGCACCGGCAATTTACGCCGAATCCCCCGGGAAAAAGCGGGGCCCGCTCGATTAGAGCGAGAGATCTATCCGAGATTTTATGCGCACTTGGTAATGGGATTGCGAAACGCTTATTACTCCAAATGAGCGTAGAAAGCCGCATTTTATTACGGATGGCTAAATGGCAATTGTGCAACGAGATTCGCCATTCTCCAGTCCGTCCGACGACTACGTTGCAAATCGCTCTCCCCCGCTCCCCGCTCCGTCTCCTTACCGTCTCCTTCCGCGAACTGACGGGGCGGCAATCATTGCCATCAATAATCGCCTCCCGACCAATCAATAATAATATTTCTTTTATAACAAGCTTACCCGCTGCAGCAAAAGATCTTAGCCAAGGAGAAGTCGAGATGCGGAAGGAGGCCTTGGCTGGTGAGGTTAGCGACGCCTTCCTCCACTTCCGGCAGCATGTGAAGGAAAGTCGTGCTGAAGAGAACGCCGCCTCCGAATCCCAGGAGGAGGCTCACGTACTTGAGCGAGCTGCAACGTCAATTGTGGCAAATCGTAATCACACGACAATGGATTACCGGGAAAGTGTCGCTGGGGGTTGAGTGGGACGTGTCCACGATCGCGTACACGCGAATAAGATAGCGTTTGCTTACGGCAGCGGACATATTTTGTACACACGTCAAATCGCGCCTGTTTAATAAATATTTTACTCTTCATGGAAATTACGATTTCATGAAAGAATACCAAAACATGTGTAACACAAACACGAGATACAATTGCGCTCGATAAAGCCTCCGAGCCCGACCAACCTACTTATTTATTCACACTCTCTCCCTCTCCCTCTCTATCCCTATCTCTATCTATCTATAAATATATAGATATATATATATATACGTGTGCGCGTATCGTGAATATGGCTTGCATAAGATGGCATCGAGGCATGGGAAACAAAAAATCGCGATACTATTGAGCAAATGTGGCTCAAGTGAGAAATAGTTATGGTAATGCACGAGCTGAGAAACATCCGCGAACGCATATTATAGTGTATGTACAGCTGGCATGCAATTATTGGCCAGAGCGTTTATTATTATTATTATTGTTATTGTTATTATTATTGTGAGCGAATCGTGAAAATGTGACGTCAGACCAGGGTTTAGGCGTCGTTAGTGAGGCGCTGGTAATTATTAGCCTGTAAAAGGTGCGATGGCTCTTTCGAGGGTTGAGGAGACGAGGAAAGGGAAGGGAAGGGGGGGAGGGAGCAGAAAGGCCGATTATTTTGTAGGCAAAAATTGTAAGAGAAAAGAAGAAAAAAAATAAAAATAAAATAAGTGACAAAATTCGTAATCTCCATGAATAATGAATGATAAGGAAAGTAGAACTATTGAATTAGTCACTATCGATTAGTTATTGGCAATTTCATTTTTACAACTAATACTCTACTTAAATTTATAATTGAAGTAGCATTAGCATCGATAAAAAAAATTAGGAGATAATACGCGGAAAGGCACTAAACGCATATCCAACGCTTATTATACCGCCAGTACATCACGTTTAAAAGATAATTAGCAAATGTATTTATAATGTTTTGATAAGCATCGCATTACGTACACGTTCATCTGCTCATTGTATTTTTTAAATTCATATATCGCGCAATAATAATTCAATAATAATTCCCTGACACATTTCACTGTATTATCGTAGACCCGGCACAAATACATTATTTCCAACTTTAACAATATATATTTGCGAAATACATTTCCTCGCTTCGCTCCCCTGAATGTCTCGAGCATTATTTCAACTTGCTAACTAAATATCAATCATTTATAATAATGTGCCGCTCGTCGTGTGTGTGTGTGTGTGTGTACATCTCACACGTCCGTCCGATGAAATTTATCTCGGTAATTATTTGTTCAAGCGACTGCACACACATACACGCGCGCACGCAGGCAGAATATTCGTTTGTCACATTACTCGTGTCGTGATGTTGTTACCATAATTATTCTCCGCTCTTTCCTTTGCCTTTCTTCTCCGTCTCCTTTCTGCTTCTCTAATACTTTCATATCCTAACGATTAATTTCAGCTGCCATCTCTCAAGCCAACGAGGACATACAGGCACGTCCAGTCTAATGGAGCCAGGCTACTTCAATTTATACCACCACAAGCACAAATTACACGGACATTTAATCTTACATCTCCCGACAAGTGCTCTCGCCCGTACAAATGGCGCCCGCTCATTCCATCAAAATTTCATCTCTTCCCCCCCCCCCGCAAGCCAATGCCAGTTATTCGCCAATAATCGAGGTGAAATATATGAGGAGGGTGACATTGTTGGGATGGCGGTCTTATGTCCGAGCCAGTTGGTTCACGATATCGTAATCTCCTTCCATAAATTTATATTCCCCAGGGCCGATGGAAGATCGACGTCCCGCAGAATATCATTTGCACAGCCGAGGAGGCACTCGCCCTCAATCATCAATCCCAGCAATAAATAAAGCGTCGAGATTTTATTACATCGATCAAACGCGCGCCGCGATCCCGCTCCCTACAAGAATCCCATAAACGCGATAATAATTCCACGAAACCGTCGTTTCCTATCCCCATTGCTCCGAATGACTCTTATCTCTCAACATTTTTCTTTCTTTTCTTTTTTTTTTTTTCTTTTTTTACTATCATTATTATTGCTGTCTCTCTCCCCTCCAATCTTTTTTTCTTCTTTCTTTGTCTGTCTGTCTGTCTGTCTGTCCGCCTGTCTGTCCGTCTGTCTGTCTGTCTGTCCGTCCGTCTGTCCGTCTGACTGTCTGTTTGTGCGTTTGTTGGTGGGACAGGGGGAGGGGTGAGGGAGGGAGCTCTTTACGGCTGCTTACTCACCTGGGATTGGCGACCTGATCGCTCGACAGGACCTTGAAGCACTTGGCCACCTGCATCGGTATGAGGCCCATGAGGATACTGACGAGGCACAGTGTCACCATGGTGACGGTCTTGGCGATTAACACGGGCCCGACATTGTCGGCGTCCGCCTCCTCGGCGTGCCCGTGGACGTCCGTGGCGTTGAGCGCCTCCATGGCCTTGAGGCCGATCGCCCGCACAAGGTCGTCGGCACCCTTCCCGCTAATCTGCATCGCGAGAGCTCGACAGAGCCCTGGGATTGGATCCGTGCTCCCGGCACCTACCCGGACGCGCTCCGTCCTCTCGGCGACCTGGTTACGCGAGTCCCGGGGCTCGCTACTGGACGCGCGGCTCTTCGAGCTTGCGTGGCTCGATCGCTGTTTTATATTAAAAAAGAAACGCTGTATTGATCCACGGGAATACGCAAACAATAACAAGCGCGCGGAGAGTGGGAGGCGCGCAGCCGGGGCAAATATTTGAGAAAACAATTTTGCGTTAATGTCGAGCTCAGAATGCGGAAGTGCTCGCCGCTGGCAGAGACGCGTCTCTTCTCCCTTTCGTTGGCCGCTGCCTCTTCTCGCGCGACGGCCAGCGATCGCGATCGAGCACGCGCGCGCCCGCCCGCCCAAGACACACACAGACTGAGAGAGACTGAGAGAGAGAGAGCGAGCGAGAGAGAGAGAGAGAGAGAGAGAGAGAGAGAGAGAGCGAGCGCGCGAGAGAGAACTGTCACGATGAGGCCCCCAAGCTGGCTCGTCTTTGACGAGCGAATCGGTCGACGCAGTTGCCGATCTCGCGATAAAGGCTCGCTTCACTCGCGACGATCGATCAACGTATTTCGGACGCTTAAACGTAATCGCGATAAGCCGTTCCCACCCGCGCACTCGATGTCTTCTCTCGGTAAAATTCTGTGACTACATTCGCGATTATTGCGATTATTTGCGCTGGCTGTCTCGGCATATATTAAAATAAGCCTCGGCAAAGCTATAAAGACGGGAGCGCGCGCGCGCGCGCGGGCGGGCGGGGGAGGGCGGGCGATCACAGTCGTGCGTGTGTAAGCAGGTCGTGTAGTAGTAGTAGATATGCGAATGCGGCAATCGTCTTTCAGATTTACGTCGGCAAATAAGTGAAATGTACAATTTGTCGCGGGCTGAGTTATGGCTCGAGATGGCACGAGGTTTAACGGACGTGTTGCCTTAATTGAGACAATTGTAATTGTTTCCTCGGCTAGAAGCCTTTGGACCTGGCGTGCTCTTTAACGAGCACGTAAAAAACTTATTATCTCCACTGACTTTGCGCATCGAGCAAAACTTCCCCGGCCCCTCGAATTATTGTATTAAGATAAAGTGTTATCGACCCATCGGCATTTATCGAAGGAAAAATCTACTCACCGCGAGAGCATCTTTAAGATGTTTGGATGTTATCACTATAAATGGTGGTCGGTCGCGGCAGGCGTCGAGCCTTACGGACGCGTGTGACACATTGCGCTTATTCCTACAAATCCACGGCTTATTTATGATAAATTGCTCGGATTACCGAGGGGGGGGGGTGGTGGGGGGGCGGGGGGCTGGGTGAGGGCGACGGGTGGGGGGGTGGTTCGACGTGGTGGGAGGCGGGGTGGGTGGGCGAGAGAGAGAGAGCGAGAGAGAGAGAGAGAGAGCGGCATAGAAAAAGGAGGAGAGAGCAGCGAGCGTAGGAGGGCGACGGCACTCGAGCGAGCATACGTGCGTATGCTCGTAACGTATATATATATATATATAGGTGGTGGGGGTGGGGTGGGGGTGTACGTAAGAGTGGGTGCGCGTGTCTTGGCGTTGGTTTTTAGGCTCAAAGTTGGCGTCTGCTCGGCGCGGCGCCGCCTAATACACGTTCAACGGTATTAGCGATATTGTTTGAAGATATACACCGCGGACAATACAGCGGGGAAGCTAGAAAGACCTGTCGCGGGAACCGAGGGCCTGAGCGAGAAGGGAGGGAAGGACGGAGGGGTAGAGAGCGAGAGAGAGAGAGAGAGAGAGAGAGAGAGTCCGGTTGTTGTATAACGCGAAAAAGACGGCGGGCAACTCGGCTGGCAGTACTCTCGCCTCGGAAGTTTAAGTGCCTCCCATTAACGACCTAGGCGTCCGATCGTTGTCTACGCTCTCTCTCTCTCTCTCTCTCCCTTTGTCCTCTCGGTCGTCCCGGCCGCGCAGAAGATTGGCGGAAACCCAGCGGCTCTTTCCACTCGCGAGTCCCCGGCGCTTTCGAAAAGAGCCAGCGATTAGGCGAGTGGCTCGTGGGCGTCGGCCTTTTTAGCGTTTTGGGAGGGATCGGGGGGGGGGGACTTGTGGCGTTCGGGGCCCATCGGCCTGCATTTAATCAAGTCCTGGGCTGATTATGGCTGTAGGACAGAGTGGCGCGTGTAAGCTTATGTGGTTGGGGCTGCAGTGAGCCTCGTATAAGAATCGAGATTGCGGATGTCTTTTCGGCAGAGTCGCATTATTATTATTATTATTATTGGCGAAGGCCGGCCGCCAGTAATGTCTCGGCGTGCCGTAAACAGGATAATATTAATATTAATCGATTGAGAAGCGCTCGCGCTGAAATTGTAAACTGCTCCATTCGCTTTATTACTTTGAGTTCGTTTATTGGTTCAGCCGAGTCTTTTAATATCAATGCTTTTGGAGGCTGGGAGTTGCACGTATTTTCGATTATTTAAAAATAGTCGTTTGCTTTAAATGTTCTAGTTTGAATTGTGGGCACTGTGGGTAGGAAGTTGTTTGATGAAATAATAAAATGGCTGGTAGGAGTAGATTGTATGCTAAATCGTTTGAATTTCACAATGAGAACGCCCGGCTTAGATATTCCTATTTGGTTGGAAACCTAATTGTCATTAGAGATTCGGTGAGTGTCGTAAGGCAGATCGAGATCTGATGGGGGCATTATCGTTGAATAACCATAAATTTTGTAATAATCTTAGACTTCTCGTCTTTCTATTGTTCTCGGAGTGAAGAAAGCGAGCGTTCCAGATGTGCTGCACGAGAGTCCGGAGGGGGGAGCTTCGTTACTTAGGTTGACGCCTAAATGCCTAAATAATCTCCAGCACAAGAGGCGAGCAATCTTATGTAAATGCAGTGACGAGGAAATAAAGTCAATTTGAAAAAAAACAATTCTTCAAGTGTTTCAACCTTACTCTAAACATTTTTTCACGTTGTAAATACCTAAGTGTATCTGCAAATAAATTAATCTGCCTCCAATCGAGATAGCATCAGCCTTTTGATATACAATCAGGCTGATTCTTGGTAATCGGTGAAGATCTCATTGTTTTTACGAAACCTCAAGCCTAAGTCTGATGATTATGAAGGATGACGTGGAGACTTTAGGCTTCAGTCTCGCGCGATCATTATCTCCGTATTGATAAATTGCGTTTCATCGAGGAGCCTTTTGTGCTCGAGAATTATCTTGGGCGCGTACAAATTGATATTTTTTAATGCCGTTCCATTTTAATAAACGTTACTTTCCAAGATAATGACGAGCTGTAGGCTCATTGCTTGAATTCAGCAAATTCTCCATCAAATGCTTCGCCTTGATATTATTCTCCGGAGCCTAAGACGCTCATTTGAACCATCTTTTTCTCCCCCACCTCCTCTTCTTTTTACAAAATGGGCAGCACAAGCTTGCCTCCAATTCGCATCGAGTACAATATTTTAGTTTACAATATTTTGCATCGATTCGAGGGGAGAAATAATTGTGAAATCGTAAGTGCAGATAATAGAATCAGGCGTCTGATATTTCTATCGAAGACTAGCGCAACCTCGGCGCCAATAACGTGTTCGTTCCATTAATTGCCAAGACTATTTGTACAGATAAAATATTTAAAAGAGGCCGGTGGCGATTATCCGAGATTATAATTAAGCTCGACCTTTCTCGCGTAATATGCCCAGGTTGGACTATTACGGCCTATTCTAGCCGCGGCACCGCCATATTAAATTTTATTATTGTGAAAAGTTATGAAAAGTGCGCCGAGATACACGCCTTTTCGCGTTATAACCTTGCGTTCGCCATTTTTCACTCGGCGCTTTATCACGTGCCCGACGCGAATTTAAATCCACTGGCTTCAACCTCTTCCTCGGATTCGAGAAATCTCATTGATTTTATCGTTACATACTCGGGCCGTAAAACTGCGTCGCTTCCAGCCTCGTCGACGAGCTCAATCTCATCTTATTAGGCGGCAAACAATTTGAATGTACAATGCGGGGGAAAAAACGCGACTGATTAAAGGATCTTCTAATCAAACAGTCGCATCTCTGATTCGCCACATTTTTCTACATCCATCCATCTAATGAGTAGAATTAAAAGAGCCGACTGATTGTATGCTCTGAGAATGTAATAAGAATCCTAAATTGCGAGATGGTAGATTGCAAGAGGTCCAACTATGACACTGCGTACGAGTACTTTTGCCGGCATTAAAAAGTTCTCTATTGGCTTTGACATCGTCGATGTAAAGACATTGGCCGGGAGCGAGCTTCGCGTGCTACAAAACTTTGTAATTTTACGATGTGGGCATGGAAAATAAACGAATGTCAGCGCTTGCGGGCACGTAAATTATTGGTCGTGTAATCAGACGCCACCATTAACGGCCTCGTAAAAACAGATGTCAGGTGCGATCGGATATCGCAAGCCGTGAATTTAAACTCATTGGTGATCTGTCGCGCGAAAATATTGAAAGTTTCCAATTGCAATCGGCATGCCATAACTTTGCGCAGAGGCAGCTATTCGACTATGTTGAGGAACCCTCTACCTAGCTTTCGTGGGTTCAGCTTTACCTGTTCCGACGGCCTATTGATAGGGGTGTTTCCTTAGTAGACTATATGTTCTC